>JAAMPI010000433.1:0-38063 GCA_013054445.1 Cudoniella acicularis
TAGGGAAGCTAAGGGGTTTGACAGCGAGCTGTATTGCTCTCACCGATGAGGCATATGAGGTTTATGAGATATGGGAAATTATCTCAGTTAGATATTTTTACACGAATTTAATTCAATCAAAAATTCGTAATTGCTCACATATCTTTCTTAGGATACTTTTTCTGTTTAATTACCTTTCTCCCTCTTTCTGAAACATATCTCACCGTGACACTTCAACCTTGCTATATATTGCTGACAATAAAGTTATTTATAAGAATAAGAAAATTGGATACAAAATAATCTTTCTATACTACGAGCGAAGTATACATAGCAGGTGATATATTTCTTACCTCTCTTATGATTTCCTTTCTAAAATAACGCAAATAGAAAGCCTGTAGCTCAACAAGAACTCCGAAACATTTCAAAATAAGTAAATAACTGTACATTTAAAAGACTACTCAGAGAAAGTTTATGATATAAAAGGATCTATTATATCACACTCTATCTATCCCTTTTACCCCAGTCTCCAGACCCCTATAGCAAAGTATTCATCTTTTGAAAGTGTTGCTATTAACTTGAATCGGCGCGCGAACGCCATATCTCCACCAAACCACCTACAAAAAGCCAAACCCACAACACTCAAACAAAAAAAAGGAGCAGGCAAACCCCCCCTCGCATTCTCATACCTGACCGCATACCCGGAGGGCGCTACGTCCTGCATGGTCACCATACCAGGACGCACAGCCACGGTTGGCATTCCGAGCGCGAAACGCACGCTCGCTCCTTCTGAGAGTTCGATATCGTCATAGAGGGGTGGTGAATCTCTGGTGAGGTCTAGGTTTGAGATGCTGGTTGATGAGGTAGTTGATGAAGTGGAGGGTCTTTTGCCTGGGTTGTTGGAAGAGGAGGATGAGTTTTGGGAGGAAGAGGAGGGCCAGAAGCCTTGGAAGGAGAGACCGGGGTGGAAGAGGGTGAGGAGGAGGATGGTGAGTGTTGCTGTGGTGCTTTCTAGGATTATGAAGGGTGCTTCGGTGTTGGTTGGTGGGGTTTTGAGGCTTGGTGAGAGGGAGATGATGAGATAGATTGTTCGGGTGGTTATGAAGAGGGCTGAAATACAGAGAGCGGCGAGGAAGAGTTTGAAGAGGGGTGTTGAGGTTGGTGATGATGGTGGGAAAGATGAGTTGCTTTGGTGGATTTGGAAGGCAAAATATGCGCCGAGGAGAGCGAAGAGTATCAGGGTTAGGAGGTGCAGGGAGAGGCCTGTTAGGAGGATGTTGGTGCCAGTCTGGCTCTATTTTTTGCTTAGCATGTCGACGAACTGAGGTGGTGGTGGGGAAAGGCCTACGGTCCCTGCGTTGGTAGAAGTGCTGGCTATGATCCCGCCATTGAGCTGGAATATAAGGGTGATAAAGGTACAAGAAAAGAAGAGGCGTGTGTACGTCCTAGCCTTGAACTGACTTCTTTCTTCACCGTAAAGGGCGGCTACATTCCCAAAACACAAGTATATTGCTACACTTAAAAAGCTTGGAGCAATTACAAGGGTAATGAGTTGCAATGAGAAAGCAGCTGAGGAGAAAGGCTTATTGTGAAGTAGGATTCGACCGACATAACCAACGATTTCGAGGATAAGACCCAGGGAAAATAGGATTGTGAAGGTATATGTGCGGGTTTTGATGCCGAGAGCAATTTGAGCGATGAGAAGGGTTGAAAAGATGGAAAGGAAGAAAGCGTTTGCTGGGATGGAGGGAAGGTAGGCGGTTTGAGCGAGGGTTAGGTCGCAGGTTGATAGGGTGCAGAGGGAGGGGTTGAGGAGGAGGGTGGTGTTTCCATGGGGTGTTGGGAAGAGAGATGTGAGTGCTGTGGAGTTTGACATTTTGAATGAAACTGCCAAAGGAGAGAGAGTATAGAAAACTTCTGCTGGGGGAAATTGTAGGAGCAGGATTCAACGTATGGAAATGGGATCTTAGCTTTTATTACAAACACTCAAGTCTATCGCAAGCAAATATACTGCTCCATTGCGTATGCAATTCAACATCACTTGATCCATTAGTTTTACAGCCCCAAAATGTTTCGTGTCGTCGGCATGTCGTGGAGTGAAAAGAGGTGTCGGAAACGAATACGAGAGAAGTTCCGAGGGATTCGTATGCTCTGCATGCCAAGCCTTGGTTGACACCATTAACACCAGTAGGAGAAGTCTAAATACATACATCGAAGAACGCAAAACGAAACAAGGCGAGGATGACGATGATTTTGAATGAGAGTTGAGGAATAGGCAGCAATGTTTGTTTTGGTTGGGAGACCCTTGTCAATTTATGGCGTGGATCTTTGGTGGAGTAATGGATGAGGTGTACTCTTTGGCTTCGACTTTGAAATAGATCGCACAGGCTAGCTACTATGCTAGTGGCCTTCGGCTAAATTTTAGAAATGAAATCCCCGATGAGAACGAAGTATCCGAATTAAGTGAAGCAAACAAGCCCAAAAAGCTGCTCATAGAGTAAAGCTTGAGGAAGCGAGCCGAACGCTGCTTACAGAGCCCTTTTTGTGACCTTAAGTACTCAGTTATTCCAACCTTCAGCTTTACGTAGGTATCATCATATCAATATATGATAAATTCTATGTGATCCAAATTTCCAATATTCCCTTTCCTAGCTTTTGATCCCATGAATCCTGTCCCTCCTCGCCATCAATACCGACATCAATATCAAATTTACCCAACCAAACTTCGCCCAACTCAAACACGCTGCCAAGACCAAAGACCCTTCGTCGCCTGCACCACACTCTGCGTCGTACTAACTCGACTCGCATGCCTCTCAAGTTGAGGCCTAGCAACCGCATCATTATCTCTTATTTCACGCTCTCTCTCTTCCTTACTCAACGCCATCTCTTCCAACTCTCTGACTTTCCATGCCCTCAGGAACCACGCGCAGATAGCTGCACCGATGTACATGAAGCCAGTGAAGATTTGAGGGTGTAGGTAGATGTCGCCGGTGGTGGTACGTAGTTCCAAGGCGATGGGCTCGGAAAATGTACAGGGGAGGACGAGGACGAGCCAGACGATTGAGAGGGCTGAGGGGAGGATCTTGATGCCTACTACTTCGGCACCGACGGGGCCGATGGTTGCCCAGAATCTGTGGGTGTGTTTGTGAGATTTTGATGGCTGATGGGGTAAGGAGAGGTTGGGACTTACGTTCCGGCGACTGTGCCGACGATCAATGCGAAGAATATCAGAACGCCATGCTTTTTGCAAAAATCCACTGAATGACGTTAGTATGTTGTCTGACATGTGAAGGGAGAGGAATAGGAGTACAGGATCTAGAAACCAGATGAAAAGCATGAAATCTGATACTTACAATAACAAGACAAAATAACCCAGCCAAGAAAGTGCAAGTACCAGCCATATTGATGCGGCCAAAGGCATCACTGAAATATCCAACAAAAGGTCTTCCGAGACCTGTATCTTCAGTCAGCACCATTTCAATCGAGTTGTGATCAATTAATTACCTTGTCCAAGATTCAAGATGGCCCCGATAATGGAGCCCTGCTTTGCGGTAAGACCAATACTCCTGGCATAATTTGGCAAGGAAAACAAAAGCACGATATAGCCCAGCATGCTGAAGAAACCCCATCCAAGCAAAAGGAGAAACTCCATGCGTTTGAAGAGCTTGACGTCGAAAGCGATTTGGACAGAACCGACTGCTTTATTGCGCTGGGAAGGGTTAGTATGTGTTTTGGCTGGATGTACCAAGGCTCTAAAGCAAAGATAGGCATTCTGAGGCTATTGCGCCCGACAAATTGGTAATGAAGACTCCAAGAACGAAATGTATTTGGATTGAAGTAAGATGAAGGGAAATGCATAGTGATTATGTGAAAAGAGACCCACATCTCGGACAATCAGAGTGCAGATGACGTTCACACCACATGAAATAATTGCCAGTACTCGGAATGCCCATCCCAAGCCAATGGACTGGATCATGGCATTTGTTCCCAAAGAATATACGAGGCCACCGATCCCACTTCCGGCGGCTGCAATGCTGTTTGCAAATGATCTCTTCTTGGAAAACCACTGTGGCACAATACCAACACTAGCCACGAAGAGAAATCCCATTCCGAATCCAAAGGCCAGGCCTTGGGATAAGAGCAGGTGCCAGATTTGGTTTGCCCATGATGCGCCCAGGAGTCCGGCTGTTTGAAGAGCTACTCCAATGAGAAGAGCAACTCTTGTGCCGAACTGTCTCACACATATTGTTGCCAATGGAGAGACAACTAAGGCCATTGAAACAGACAGACCACCAATAAAGGCATATTCGAGAGCAGTAGCCCCTGGGAATGTGTTGGCCTGTAAATAATGGGCAAGGAAGACTCCGTAAGACTTGCAAAGATCAGCTATACTCAGTATGACGACCGAACAAGGAACATAATTAGACACGACCTACACTGTTCAGACCCCAGGTATGACCATTAATCAGGGACACACATGCCACACAGATCCAACCATACCCTCCATCTGGTGGTACATCCGCAATCTTGACCTCCGCTTGTGTTTGTTCCAAGTTATTGGTACCGACATATTTCTCGGAATCAACCGATACAGCTCCATCATGGCGGTTTTCGTCCAAACTTTGTGCCCACATGACTGGCTTTTGTTGCTGAGTTCAAGAAGATATTTTTCAATAAAAAGAGGAAAAGATGAGAGGATGAGCAGAGAGAGCAGACAAGTGAGGGCAGAGATGTTCTGGCACTTCTGTCATGTGCAGAAACTCCAAAATAGAATGACAAACGGAAGCAGGAAATGTGCATGGAGCATCGGCTCATCGAGTCAGCAAAAGGGCGTTTTCGCCGTAATCTTCAATACCTACCCTACCCCGCGAAAAATTTCGGGGTTCTGCGCTATCGGGCAACTTGAACCAACTGGTGCCGTAAAGCCGAATATGTCATTTGATGGGTATAACTTACCTAATGGTTTTACGGCGTAACGGCCAGGCCTAGACGTAGTTATTCCCGGCCGTGGAGTTGTTGATAGCACATGAGGAGGCATCTTGCTGTTTGCACGGCGCATTGCATGTGAGGGTTCTGAGTTCGGAGCGAGGTCGCGATATTAGATGAAGAATATGATAGAAGAAAGGGTGAGGTGAGAAAAAGAAAGTATCACCAAGACATGCGCTGGTTCTGCCTGAAGCCGCGGGTACTGCCGTCCGTTAGTGAAATCTGACTCTGCTGTGCTGGCTGCTGTCGCAGCTGCAAGGGTCGAGGCTTCAGGCTTCACATCACGTGCCTTCGTGACTCGTGACTCGTGACTCGTGACTCGTGACTCTTCTACTCTTTCAGTCCAGTCCCATCTCTCGCCTTCCATCCCATGTCTCTCTCCGCAAATAATTAGTCAAGGCGTGCGAGGGCTTCTTGCAACAGCATTGAATGCAAACAGAAAAGAGGGGCCGGTATGCACCAGATTTACCTTGAAACTTGCCATCTGGGTTGTTGTGCGCTGTCCGGCCTTCATTGGAGTTGAGCGGCTCTTGGCTGCTTCGGGCGGTTACTTGGCCAACTGGTAGGCCGAGCTTCTGTTGACTTTATTTTCTGGCGCGCCTCACAGTTCGCAGTGCAACCCAACGCAGCGCAAACGGAGAGGACAAGGTAATACTGAGTCACTGCCCGTTGCACTGTTTACCTATACCACCACGTTGTATCACCTGCATCTTCCAAATTGATTTCTTCATAAACACCCATTTACCATTTCTACTTCCCAACACTCTCTGCGACTCGAATTGTGCCGTCGCAAAACTCCAAACTCTGCAGATTGCTTCTTCGCTAGTACCCCCAAACCCACCCCACGGCCACAACGACCTTTACAACCACCAATATCGAGTCTCAACAGTCAATTGCTACAGCACACCTCGATCCCCAACGATGCTGCTCCGAGGGAAGTCCAAAGAGAGGACTCGGAAAGTCACGCCACCAGGCCCAGTGTACATGTCAAATGAACAATTTGGTAAGCATTCTTCCTGTTCAGACTTGATCAAGTCCATCACATTCCTCACTGTGCCACGTACTCACACTGACCATCACCAGCTGAATATCTCGCCGACTTGAGAAACAATCGCGTTGCACGACCCAGCGGCGCAAGACCATTGCCAGCTGGCAACCGTCGCGAATCACAGCAAGCAGCTTCAATAGCTTCACAAACGACACCGCTGTCGACACCACAGACCAGCGAATTTCCAAACTCACCGACCACAGAATATGGCCCGCGATCTTCAAGCGCTCTATCTCACAGGCGTGGACAATCTTCCCTTTCTACCTATGGCTCCGTAACATCGCGGACCGGTCGACAACTTGCCCAACCACCAAGTCAAACATCAACACCACCCCTAAAGCCATCCGAAGTTGTTCCAACTGCAACTTATATCGAACGAGGCCAAAGATGGATGGAAAAGGAAGAGGCTGTAGCCCTGCGAGAGGCGATGGAAGATATGGATTTGAAAAAGAAGGAAGAAGAGGAGGCCCGAATTCATGCCGCTGCTCAAAACGAAGCATCCGAGCTGGTCTTTCAACACCAGAATCCCAGTGCAGTTCAGCCCGATGCCCCTTACAGATACACAGAGCACCTCCGAAAGAATAGCTACGCTCATGCAAGAACACAAAGCGTTGGTCGATACGGTGGAATGGGTATTGCAACCGGCTTGGCTCGTGATATTGCTCCACGGTCAGTCTCTGGGAGTTCGAGTGGCAGCGGAGGGATGCCACGCAGTCGGGTATCCAGTGGCTCTTCGGACGACTTTCAATTCGATCGAAAAATGAGCCCTGAAGCTGGAGGAGCACGACACTCGCTGGACACAACGAGAGAGATAGGCGGCCCGAGAGCAAATCCTAAATCGTATGGCAGCGTCTCTGGTGCTTCGAAATTTACGGGAGGCTCCAGACGGAAAAGCAGTGGCAAGAGAAACATTAGTGGGGAGATTGCCGGTACTTTTACCGGTGAACAGATATGGGAGGAACCCGAAGAGTCCTCGCCCCGTGGTCGTGCTGAGAAAGACCAAGACATGCCAGCTCCACTAAGAATCAAGCCTCGGAACCCTCTTAACCGTGTGCAATTTGACATCAGCCCACGGTCCAGCAGCACCCCTCCCGAACAAACGAAGTTCTCCAAGACCGAGATTCATCAGAACCCTCCAACACAGTCCAGAAATCCACTTTACACTGCCAATCCTCCACCGCCGGCTCAGAAGTCAGAGGCGAAGCCAGCTGAACCAGAAGATCCTGCTTCGGCACTCGCTATGAAAGATGGTCTTGAGATCCGCAGTGAGGAGATCAGACAGGCAACAAGCATGCGCTTGAAAGACCGCAGTCCCAAATTGCCGACGCCCACAGTTGTCAGTGACAAACCTGGCCGGCCGATCGTAAGCTTTGATACAAATTGGAAGCCGAAGGAGGCTGATATAAAGCCAGAAGTGCGAAGAAGATCCCCCTTCGACCGTAGTGCCACCGGTCAGAGGACGAGCGTACCTGTTCGCTCAAATTCGAAGGATGTCGTACCCCCTATCCCGACAATTCACATTCCTGACACACCCTCAATCCAAGTAACTCCATCGCCCGTCCCTACTATAAATCTCCCTGACTCCCAACCGTCTGTCCCTACTATCAATGTATCAGATGCTCCCCCAATTCCTACCATAAACTTCCCAGATACTCCCGAAATCTCTATTTCAGCTCCTAATGTACCTACCATCAACGTTTCGTCAAGCACATCACGGTCTGGAAGTCAAAGACCACTCCCAGATCCAAAGACTGCCGCCGGGCGACCTCGGCCAAACGGGCACGTAATAGCCGCTTCCAGAGGACACTGGTCACCGGCTGCAGCAGGCAAGAGAGCCACAGCGACATGCCACCAATGCCAATTACCAATCGAAGGTCGTGTAGTTGGATTACATGGCAAGCCAGAGCACTTCCACCCTCAATGCTTCATTTGCTTCACATGTGGAACGGGCCTAGAATCTTTGGAAATTCGATCCGAACCAGACTCGAAGCGTGCAGAACGAATCGACAGGATCAAGCGAAGAGCTCGAGGGGAGAATATTCCTGAGGTTGAAGGCCAAACTTATGCTGAGGATGGGGACGAGAGATTGCGATTCTACTGTCATCTCGACTGGCACGAAAGCTTTGCCCCGAAATGTAAGCATTGCAAGACACCCATTATTGGAGAGCACACCATTGCGCTTGGCGAACATTGGCATTATGGACACTTTTTCTGTGCCGAATGTGGTGATCCTTTTGAGAAAGGTCAGACTCATATTGAGAAGGATGGGTATGCTTGGTGTCTGAACTGTCAGACGAAGAGAACAGAAAGACGAGCGCCAAAGTGCAAGAAATGCAAGAAACCAGTCATCGGACAATACGTTCAAGCATTAGGTGGAGAGTGGCACAATGAGTGCTTCCGTTGCCACGAATGCCATGATGGATTCAACGATGGATGTTTCTATCCGAAGCAGGTTGGAGATGAGACGGTTGTGTTGTGCATTAAGTGTTTGGAGGTGCAATTGAAAGCTTGATGAAATGGGGCAATATCTGAAAAGCCGCTCTTTTAGTTGCTTTCCTTATACTGGTCACTCTTTATGCTAATACGAGACTCTGAGAACATGAGATCATGCCATTCATTTGAGCGTTTTCTCCTATGTTTGGTAACATCTTGCATTGGGTGTTAGGTCATTTTAAGGGGCGTCTGTTTTTGTGAGAGTTTTTGGTGCAATAGGGTGGGGTTTTAGGGGAGCGAGGCAAAAAACAATTCATATTTGTACCTTATTATTACATTATCTGTTCTGTTGTGAGTGCTTTCGGGGCATTAAATTTCTATCCTCGCATCTATGCTATATATATTATTATCTTTAGTTTGAAACGCAAAGCCTTTTGCCTCTTTATTACTATGCTAATATTTTAGGAGTTATTTGTTACAAGTCCGATCTAGTTTCCTCAGAGAGCTAGATTAGAGATTTTTTTTCTGGCTTGCTGAAAAGATCTAGAATCTCACCTCACCTAAAATCCGACAGTCTAATCCTTCCTTACTCTGTCGAAAGCCAAGCAGGCACGGTGCGCTTGAAAACACCTCCCTTGTCACTTGTACCTTCAGAAATTTTCCAAATAAAGTAATCGACTCGAAGCCGGTCGGCAACAGCCCCTCTTCCCACTCTCTCGAGCCCCACCCATCCACCCATCCACCCATCACAGCCAAGCACACCACCAAACCCCTGCATCATGTCCAGGGTCAGCTCAAAATGACGCACTTCATACCCCGCCAGATCGATTCCGTGGAAAAACATATTTTATTCGTTATTAATACAGCGATTTTTTTGACATGTAAGCAACCCGCAGGGCGTTCGGTGTGATGGTTAAGCATGGTAACCAATATTCCTGCCTGCCTGGTCTGGATATTGCCTCTTTTCGTGCTTCGGATATTATTATTGGAAATGATGTTTCCGAGGAGAGTGAGTGGTGTGGTAAGGTATTTAATCTTGTGCTTGTCGCACCATTCGATATTTTGATTGCTTGATAAAATCTACACTACGCCCTTCAATTGAATCACTTGCTCTGCATCCGTTCAATTCACACCTAAAATTTTAAATTCAAAACAAATCTCTATCTCCATCCTCTTTAACCCCCTAAAAATAAAGCAAAATGTTTTCCTCCAACTCCGAAAGAGAAGCAGCAATCCAAACCTACGGCTGGACGCCCGTCCCCCACGACCTCGACTTACTTCTAAAACAACATTCCGAAGCTCCAAGCGGCGCTGCTGCACCCATCATCTCCGTATCTTCGATTCCCTTACCTCCTTCTGAATTAGCGAAAAAGGTGCATGAGTATGCGAAGAAGGAGTTGCCAGTTGAGACGTATAATCATTGTTTGAGGGTTTATTATTTTGGTGAGTGGGTTTGGTATTTTATTTTTTTGTCTGAAGATTTAATGAATCTGTATATTATTGATTACGCCGTTGCTATTGTGGGGTTCAATTGATAAATGAGGTGAAGTGAAGTGAAGTAAGCTGATTAAAAGTGAAAAATTCAGGACAAGCAATTCTCCAGCATGTATTCCCGAGCTGGAAAACCGATACCTTTGATGAGATGTATTTCCTCACTTGCCTGTTACACGACATCGGAACGACAGACAAGAACATCACCTCAACACTAATGTCATTCGGTTTGTCCATTCCCTTCACCTACCCCTCCATCATCCATCCCCTCCCCTAACACAAACCTAGAATTCGCCGGCGCCCTCCTCTCCCACACCCTCCTAACCTCCCTCTCTTCCCCACCCCCACAAACTGAAAACATCACCGAATCCATAATCCGACACCAAGACATCGGGACTGAAGGAACACAAACGCGTATTTCAGCTTTGACGCAATTAGCTACTATATACGATAACATGGGATTGCGGGAGGAGTTGGTTGCGAGGGGGACGATTGAGGAGGTTGTTGGGAAGTGGCCCAGGAGGGGGTGGAGTGGGTGTTTTGCGAGGACGTTGAGGAGAGAGAATGGGTTGAAGGGGTGGAGTAATTCTAGGAGGCTGGGTGTGAGTTTTTTCCCTCCCTTTCTTTATTTTCTTGGTTTTGAGGATTTTCTTTGGTATTTTTTTGAGAGGAAAGCGAGAAAATATCTGATACGTGTGTGGTATGATACGCTGACGCATTTTGCTGTAGGAGAATGCATTTCCCGAGGGTGTCGAGAATAACAAGTTAATGGCACCTTATGATGCTGCTACTTGAAGGAGTCTGTAAAATTTCTTGGTATTCTGGAAGGGAAAAAGGTGCTAGCTGTGCAACGGGGAGGACCAAAAAATTCATGCGGTGGAAAAGGCTTTCGGAATAGCTGACTGTTGATCTTTAATACGGCAAGGAAGAAAGGGCTTTAAGGTCTACTCCGGTCTTTCTTCCCAGACGTATCACCTGAAAACTACTCGCCTGGGCTTTTCTTCTTCTTCTTGAAACAGAATGATAATAATAGTACTATAATGTAATCAAACAGCCGCCAGACTCTTCAATTCAAATCAAGTTAACGACGTGAAAAACTAATAGCGATCTCAGAAATGGGTTCCAAAGAAGCGGTTCCTTCCTCGCAATTAAGCCAGAAGGCCCCATGCATCACACTGCCTATCATCGTAGATCGAGGTAACTTTTCTGGGAGAGGCAAAGGCAGACAACGTGAACGCCATGGAAGGGAGAGAAAGAAAAAATATGTGAAGAGGATTTTGGGTGGGAGTTTTTATGCAGCTGGAGACATCGGGGGGAGTTGTGAGTTTGTCATATGTGAGAGTTCGGTGAATTCGGAGAACTTGGTTGTTGTATCAAGGGTATATCATCCCTCCATTATCTTTATTTAAAGGTTTTACTTGTTGTCTGTCCGGGTTCTTGTTCAAACCGAGATATACATGTAGCTCAAGCTTCGGAAAAGGACCCAACCCAAACTCCTTTGAGTCCTTTTTCTTATCCCAAAAACACCAAAAACACCATGAACTCAAAGACCATTACTCGCACAGGTAAAAACACCACCAACATTTCCAGCATGATAGCTATCAATGATACTTTGAACACTAGTATACGTACCAGCGCCAAGGAAGAAAACCCCAATAATGATTATGACAATGTTCAAAGCGAGCATCGAGTATCCGTAGACTGACTGTTCCTTGAGCCATGTTACGCCGCCGTCAACTCTCCTCATCCGAATGTAGGCTACGCCCCAGAATATGAAGCCGAAGAAAGAGTCGAAGAGTGAAGACATTAGTGATAGTAGGTCGGAGAAGAAGGGAATGACTTCGGCGATGATGAATGCACCACTGAAAAGAACAAAGGTTAGTATAGAAGTAAGGTATAAAGGAAATGATCACTTACATCCAAGTACATGCAAGAATACCTGCCCATGCAGCCCAACCAACGACAGTATGGCTAGACTTATGTCTCGTTCCCTCAAAAATGCGGAAGAAGATGAACCTAGCCGAGACCGAGGCATACAGAACCCCCAAGAAGATCAAAGTCGGAATCATGAAAGAAAACGAGACCTTCTTGTAGATCCCGTTGCCCAAAGAACCGAAAGCGGGGGAAGTGTTGTATTGATTTCCAGTGTAGGCGTAAACGACAGATCCGACACAGCCAAAGACAATAACCTCAGCGATCGTAACGGCCCAGAGAGCCTTGGGGAAATCCCTAGGGTTTTTCATCTCGGCGATGAAGCTGGGGAGGGTGATTTGTCCAATGAATGTGTAGCTGATGTTCAAGAAAGCGCTCATTCCCATGACGAAAGTCGTGCCTGCGACAGGGATTGCTGTGACGATGGGAGGGCCGCCGTGCATACCAGTTACTGGGTTGACATAGTTGGGATCGGGGTTGTAGTTGGCTGGGTGCGCTTCGATTCCTGCGAAGATTGAGGCGAGCAAGACAGAAATGAAAGTGAAGAACGCAGAGACTGTTGCTAGTCTAGCTAATGCTGAAAATGTTCTTGGAAGAGAGCAGATCCAGCAGATAATTGTGGCAATAACTGCGAAGACGATGGTGCATTGGCTGTGATTGGTGATAGTGTTCAAGTATTTGGCACTGACGAGCACATGTAAACCCTGTTCAGGTTAGTGAGAGCCCATAGGCAGAAAGAGCTCTCAAATCTACCTGAATAAAAGTGTTGTTCAAGATGAACATGACTGCTGTTGCGTACCATGCCCAGGTTTTACCCCAGAAAAGCATCTGTCCGATATCACAAACATCTCGAACTTCCGGGTGTCTGAGACAAAATTCCCAGACAACAAGGGAAGTGTATAAGACAAGTCCAGCTACTACGACTGTTAAGATCAAGCTTGGAACAAGCCCCAGGACGGAGTAGCTGTATGGGAATGACATGATGGCTAAGCAGATGTATTCGGAGAAAAGGAGTGCAGCAGTCTATAAGTCCTGTATTAGCCTCTGTCCAAAAACCAATAAAACCAGGCTCGAATAGTTTCCAGTTCAGGGGAGGAAGTGGATATAGCTTCTTTGCCGACTCTCAACAGTAAAAAAAAAGGAAGGGATTGTACTTGCCTTTGGCCAACTACATGTTCTGTACTGGATATCATTTCCAGACTCCAATTCAATTTGCTTTCCCAAAATATCAGATCCATCATCCACGCTTCCCACGTCAGTACCCCTCAAATGAGGGAGGACAGGGGCAATTCTTGCCCCAACGGGCTTTTCGCTGGCTCCATAATTGTTTCGACCCCCGGTTTCTGCATCGAAATCGCCGCCGCTACCAATGCCAGAGTCGGTTTTGGAATCATCAAAGATTGGTTTATTTGAGTTTAGGCCCGAAGGAGAATTGTCTTTTCCTAACGCCATTTTCGCGATGGATAATGGACAATTGGGCTGTAGGGAATGGGGTGAGAATTGAGTGGTTGGAACAAGAGCATGTAAGCAGTGAGCACTGAATCTCTCAATTAAATCGATATATACGCGTGCCGTGGAGTCGGTCGCTCGTTGACGGTTGCCTGTTGGATTGATAGTTGTCGTGAAACCAGTAGATTCGATTTCTGAGGGAGAAGGATAAGAAAGGCGGCAAAAATGTGGGAAATGCTTACTAGCACCCTTCTGTAATACCTACGTAAGGCTTG
Source organism: Cudoniella acicularis (assembly GCA_013054445.1). Lineage (NCBI taxonomy): Eukaryota > Fungi > Ascomycota > Leotiomycetes > Helotiales > Helotiaceae > Cudoniella > Cudoniella acicularis. The sequence continues at coordinate 13,591 of JAAMPI010000433.1, forward strand.
GTCCCGAGCACTAAACTTTCGGGTCCTCAGTAATAGTATGCTCAAAAGCACCTATCAGGGTGCAACGGTGCGGGTTCTAAGCTCCAGTTGGCAGTTGGTAAAGACCGTCATCAAAACTAATGCTAGTAAATTGCCAGGAAGCATGTCGAGGATCCTAGTGCTGGTTGGAGGATATCCCCGAGGAACGGCACGGCGCCTCATTTTGCATCATTACTATTTCGAAATAACTTTTCACCCCTGTAATTGCGATATTCGAAAGAACAGGGCTTGAAGCTTGAGCCCATACAAGCTTGTGGCTCAAAAGCCGGTATGGGGAAAGATCTCCCTTCTGCATCTGCATTAACAGGGTTCTGTGTGCCGGCCGCGCCATGTCTTTGAAGTTCGGTTCCCAAGTTGTAATTACGTATTTTATGACGAGAAATTGTGAAGAAGCAACCGCGGTGTAAATATCGTTTTCAGGTCAAATTCAAAACGAGGCTTTCTTTCTTTCCGATTCGAAGGTGGGAGGCTTCCCACCAAAAGTGTGGGGTAGTGGCACGTGATGATCAGGATGCCGAATTTCGAGACTTTGTTACTAGTTCTCAGGAATACATTTCTGCTGTTGTATAAAGTAATACGAATTTATCTTGGGGTGTATATAGTTTTGTGTGCTCGAAGGAAGACTATTGTTTGATAATACAATATTTTCATCATTTCTTGAGTATTCTATGAGATGGTTAGTAGGCCTCCGGTTTTATGCTATGCCTCTTTGGGCTATACTTTTCATCACAGCCTTTATCTTCGCTATCTGCTGTGACGTAGCCGTTGTTGCCTCAGGTAACAAGAAGTGCATTTAGCTAGTTTTGCTGTGAAACCTGAATCTATGGCTTTCCACCTACTCCTTCTACCGCCTTGTGTCTCTATCGTTGTCGTAGATCTCTTTATCATCCCAAGATGGCCACAGCGGATCCGCCACCCTTTCTAGCACAACGACGCCCACCTAAGCCCCCCCGCGAACTGGGTTACCGACAAGATATCTGCTTCCTCCATCCCGGATATCACACATCCAATCTGCTTCTAAACCTTCCACGCGTAGATAGCACAGTAGCAGCAGTGGATGCTACTCCTGCCTACGGTGTACATCATAGGACAGCTCTTCTAGCATGTCAGATCATCGCCGGTAACGCTTTTGACAATAGCCGTTTCGCGGTCGATAGGGAGGGTCGACAGCCAGTCCAGGTACCGCTAGACGGAGTCTTGACAGACAGCAAGTATTATTTCATCGTTGACGGCTCTGGTAAAGTGTTCCCCTCTTTCTTCCCTTCTAACAATCCTCGCTAAATCTTATAGATCTATATCCTATTGTTCCCAGCTTCCAAGATTGGCAGTTTCCCCATGATCGCATCCCCGATTTCTGGCCTCCAGCCGCCGCCTCCTCGGCCGATAGTTGTGGTATTACAAACATCGATTTTGCTCTCGATAGGGCCTATCTCGTACCGCAGAAGGAAAGAACTTGGTATGAGGACAATGATATGTCGAGATACGGGGTGGGTCTACCTGATATTGACAACCAAGTAAATATCCTCTCTCTTAGAAAGGATATACACCACTATTTCGATAATCGATGGTTCGTTATTGTTCCTAAGATTACTAACGGCGAAACCGAAAGCGCGACTCCCTCTATCCAATTCATTACGCATATTATCTCGCGAGAAGCGGCGGGAATATGGCCAATATATCATAATACTCTTGTCGAATCCCTCCATGATGGTTCTGAAGCTTATCTTTTTGCCCGATTTGCTTGGGCTATCCTTTTCCGGGCCAAGTCCTTCGTCATCAAGGGTCGTCCACGTTATGTTATTCAGATCCATAAAGATGAGGAAGGCGAAATAGAGTACAAAGCAGAGCATTTGACTAGCATAATACTCAGTTCTAAGTACGGTAGTGGCGGATCATAGGCAGCAACCCTAAAGAAGAGGAAGTCCGAGCTAGGTAGCGCAGTAAACGACGAGGGAAATCCTATAGAATCGTCTAGTGAGGATAGCGATACTAGCATGGAGGAGATGGACGGCCTGTGGGATATGATAGATTAGGAAGGGAGAAGGCAGAGAAGACAAGATCCGTTAGATGAAACCGTCCCCGATGATAAGGTGTATCCAGCATCGGACGTTGAGGCGGACCTCAGGGAGGCTTTACGCAAGGGCACATTAGAGCAGTAGACAGAGGAGGACCCTCAGGATGTAGAGAGGATATTGTGACTAAAGTAAATAATTACGCCCTGAAAGTCTAGACAAAATAATATATATTCAACTTCTGCGATAAAGTTAGTTTTTTTAGTACTATAGGGGAGTTATATCACGTTTCTTCTACCTAGGGATGAAAAAATTGTATATTATTTAAGTATTCAAGAAGACCCTGGTTAGCAGACCCTCAAAAACAGCGACCAAAGCCCCCGAAAATAGCAGCTCGTTAACCGTTATACTATATAATAGAGTATTCTATGAGACGGTTAGTGGGGCGCGCAAACTTTGTCTAGGTGCGCGGCCTCTTTGAGTTTAGCAGCGGCGATTACGCCATGCTATTTACCGTCTTCCCATTGTTAAACCTTCGCCTACCATCTACAAGCTATCCACGATGTCATCTTCTCCTGCTCATTCCAGCTCCTCAGACTCTGGCTCCTCACAACCCAACACCCCCCTACAGCTCAAAAACATCATCGAAGAGCACCACAAAGTCACTCTCCCACACTTCGCAGACGCTCTACCGCATTCCGCAGACGCTCTACAACACTCCGCAGACGCTCTACAACACTCCRCAGACGCTCTACTACACTCCGCAGACGCTCAACTACACCCCGCAGACACTTCCTCCCCCTCCAACCTGCCCCAAATCTCCACCATGGCCCCAAAAGATCGCTCAGGAGGACGGGATGTCCATATCTACGATATCAAAGACCCTAGTACAGTACTTGGTGGTCTACGGCTCACAAATGGCGTCACAAACGCCAACTTCTATTCAATGGTCGAGATTATTTGCTTGTTTACAAGTAACTTCGAATTACAAGATAAAGGCAATACCAAAATCGAGAAGGATAATAACCCGCTTCGACCAGGAAACTATTATATTCACGCTACTAGTAAATTTTATATAATTACGTTTATTGTTCTTAACTAATTAGACTTTATTAACAGGTCCTTTCTCAGTTAATAGTGAGCCATGGTTACTTCGTACAATATCCCTTACTACTGGAACTCGTGTTCAATCCTTTTGTGACGCTGTCCGTTCGCGGGATAGTCGATGTGTCATATCTGGGGAAAAGGTTGTTACGGCACATCTTGACGAATGGACGGGCTTTGAGGCCGCTCATGTCTTTCCACTAGCCTATGAAGGCCACTGGACTCAGAATAACTACAATCGCTGGATTACAATTCCACCACAATCAGGAGGAACTATTAATTCAGTACAGAACGGCATATTACTTAGGTCTGATATTCACCAGCTATTTAATACTTATAAACTCTCAATTAACCCTAATGTATGGAAAGTATTATATTTTAATTAAAGATATAGTAGCTAATGAGTATCTTAGGACGATTATAAGATTGTGTACTTTACTATTGATGGAAAGAATCTTGCTGGCAAACATCTGGACCAACAGTTTCGTGAGGACCCTCAACGACCTATTGATCAGCTTTTGCGATGGCACTTTAGGCAGGCTGTCCTAGCAAATATGAGGGGCGCTGGCGAGCCTACGTTCGAGCATGACTTCCCGCCTGGCTCGGATATAGTTGGTGATATTCTCTGTGGTCCAAAGGCTGGAGAAAGGATGGAGTTTGAGCTCTTTAGTCGTCTAGCAGCTCAGGTTGAATTATATGACGACGTTTTCTTCTGCCTAGGCAAGAAAATTTGTATATTATTTGTCTAAGTATTCACAATTCACAATTGAACTATTAACATTTTTGGGTGTATATACAAGGGGACCTTGGTTAGTATATCCTTAAAAACAGCGGCCAAACCCCTCGAAAATCGCAGCCTGCTAACCGTTACACTATATAATAGAGTATTACTTGCAATAACCTCACTCCTTACTATTAGTGCCCTTTTGGATTTCTGTCGCACATAATATATTTGAACTCTCCTCTAATCTACAATGTTAAATGCTTTGACTTCTGAAACATCAGTCTTTTCTAATGCTGAATACGATATATCAAAATCCCATCTTCAGAAAGTCTTCTCAAGATCTATTCGCTAGTTCTATTGCTTTAGCTGCAGCTTCTTCGAAATCATCAAAAGCATGTAATGGCAGGCCGGATTCCGCAATCTGTTCCATTTATTAGTAATTGTCAAAAAGCAGAGAAGGTCAAGCCAAACTCACAATCCTCTGCCCTTTCTCTTCATTTGTCCCACGAATCCTAACCACAACAGGCAGCCTCATATCCAACTCCTTAAAAGCTAACAAAACCCCATTAGCGATCATATCCCCCAAAGTCAATCCTCCAAAAATGTTCACAAAGATAACCTTAACTCTCTCATCCTGAAGAATAACCTGGAAACTCTTCTTGACCGTTTCACTGGTCGCTTTTCCACCAGTATCCAAGAAGTTGGCGGCTTTGCCACCAGCGTCAGCCAGGGCATCAACTGTGTTCATAGCAAGGCCTGCTCCATTAACCAAAGTTCCAATGTTTCCATTTCCTGCGAGTTTGATATACACAATCCCGTCCTTTTCTGCTTCCACTTCTTGAGGGTGTTCGTCTTCGATTCGGCGGAATGCGTGGATGTCTTCCTGGCGTTTTGTGCTCCGGAATGCTGCGTCGTCGAAACCGAAGTTGGCACCTACTACTTTAAGCTCTCCTAACCGCTCGACAAAGAGAGTTTCCAGAAGAAATGCCTCCTTTTTCATGTATAGATCGACCAGGCCATTGATCAACTTTGGCAACGACTCTTGGGAAGAGCTTCCGAGTTGTAAATGTTCGGCAATGGCTGGGACTAGGCTAGCATTAAATCCTTGCCTGTAATCGAAGGGGAACTTCTTTGCTTCTGCATGTGGATTTTCAGGATCGGTTGCTGGCGAAGCTATGATGCACGGTGAAAGGCTTTTTCGATCCACAGCTACAGCAAGCATCCGCCGCCGTCCCTTTCCAGAATATTCAGAAGCATTGATACCTCTCTCTCGAAGCAGATCAAGGGCGAGATCTTCTCTGATGTAGAGGTTTCGCTTCTGGGTCTGTAGTATTGACTTGGATCCATGAGACTGGAGTGTAGGTCGAACTCCCCTCAGAGTATGCATTCCTCTGCGTTGCGAAGAACCAGTAGTGCTTGTACCGCTACTGGCCCTTCCCGATTGCCCAAAGAGTGTTTTCATAGCCTCTCCAAACTTTGTGGGGTGATTGACCATCGTCACACCTGCTTGCTCAAGTCGCTTGATTTTTGCTAACGCATCTGGTTCGCCTGGCAAAGCGAAAGCACCAGCATGTCCCATGACTCGTCCGGGGGCACAATTGATACCTCCAATGATCGCTGAAATTGGTCTGCAAAAAAAAATTGTTAGCACACTTGCCCCCAAAATTTAAAGAAAGCTAGCTTACTTTGGATTGGAACACCTCTTTCTGTATTCTGAGATCCATTCTGCAGCATCCATTTCAGCCGAGCCACCGATCTCCCCAATCAGCACAATGCCTTCAGTATCATCATCATTTTCAAAAATCTTGAGAGCATCGACAAAGTTGGTACCCGCGAGGACATCGCCTCCCATTCCTATGCACAGACTTTGGCCGAGGCCAGCTCTGGTTGTAGATGCCACAGCTACGTAATATTTAGCCAAACATACATCTCAAGAGAAGACGGATTTACCTTCATAGCTCAAAGTTCCAGACTTTGCAACAATACCTATACGACCTGGTATGAAACAGGGAAGTGGTTGAAATCCAATTCTGCATTTCCCAATCGCAGAAATGATTCCTGGAGCATTCGCACCCACCAGTCGAGATTTCGATTGCGTTTTCAGAATCGAATGTATCTATTCTCTTAATGAGAATTATTACAAAAATTTCAGAGGTGTTGCTTACTCTCAGTATGTCATGAATAGGAATATGCTCAGCGACCGCCACAATCAGTGGGACCTCGGCCTCAATTGCTTCTTCAATCGCAGCGGGAGCTTGATGGGCTGCAACATAGATACCTGTAGCATCAGGCTTCAACTTCTCCATAGCCTATAGAGAAATACGGTCAGTAAAAATCAAGAAATAAACATGATTAATCATTTACCTCTCTCACTGTAGGCAGGACCGGTCGTCCGAGATGCTCGCCATTCTTCCCAGGCGTCACACCCCCAACAATATTAGTGCCCCATTCTATACTCTCTTTTGCATTTGCAGTTGCCTGTTAACATAAATTCAGGTTCAATTTTGTTTAAATTCTTCTTTGGAAAACTCACTTGTTTCCCTGAAAAGAAGATCAGTCACGGGCTTGCAACAGAAAGGGAGGGTAGAAAATACCAGTAAATCCTTGAAAAATAACCCTCGTATCCTTTCCGATCCTTAGATTCCCAATTGTATCCTCATACCCTCGTCTTCGAGCTGTCGTACTAAACGAAAGGGCACTTTTTCCTAAAATGTATTTCCTCATCGACGTTGTGCAATGCACGGGGTGACCCCGCATGACCTGTCGACGAATCATTGCGTTCGTTCCCTAACCCAGTAAAATTTTCGGAGAACCATGAAGCAAATCTACACTTGAGAATCTATCAGAGAGAAAAATGTATATAAATATTGGGGAAGTAAGAAACATCTGGATCAAGAGAAGTTGCCGAGAAGAGAGTGAAGGAAAGTAGCCGGGAATAAGGTGGTTTAGTAGTGGGGTTGGCACGTGCGGATAGTGGGGGAAATGGCCCTCGGCTTTTATAAAGGCTGTATGGTTGTGAGACTGAGACTTCAAGAGGGTTTAATAGCTTTGAGCTGAGCAGGCCTTAGGATTCCTTTTTCTTACATAGATGATAATCGAGTCGAGTCTAATAAAGATGGAGCGGAAAATTCAAAGAAGGTAATAATAGCCACTTGTCTGGAGATTGCGTCTCGAAAAGTTCTGTAGAAGACTGCAATGGATTTGGAGAAGCTTACTACGAACTGGAACCTTGTTGAGTCAAATTTAAAGACTCAACATCTTCATGTGGTCATTGAGGCAGTTCGTGCTAACCTGGGGTCCAAGGCGAGAAGAAAAGCAGAGGACAGGAGAGATGGAGCCACTTGTTGGAACAGTCAATGTAGAGGGTGTTTATCTTCCTGTGATTTCAGGTTGCGGCGCTTTGTTGTTCCGGGCCGGCGGCCGCTTCCTGACCTCTAGTTAGTATTTTGCCCAAGTTCAACGATGAGGAATGGAACTGTAAAAGTCCTCTGGTTAGTAAGATTTCGCCTTTTCTTCCATGTTATAACCTCTTCGTCTTCCTTATCTTCATGTTCCTTCGCGACTGGATCTCCAGACAAAACCCGTGGAGCACCCTCCTGCGATGGTATTTGACACTCTACGCTCGTGTGTTCAGCGTAATACCGTGGCTATGGAGCAATCAACAAGGAGCAGGTCCTATAGATAACTTCAACGAGGGAGAATCGAATGTTGGAGAGGTAGGCAGTGCCATCTTTCTGTACTTTCACGCTAATTAATGTTGTTTTTAGAGCGCATTTGCCAGAGAAACGAAACGCCCCATCTATGATTCTGTACGACAGTCAAAGGGGGAGCTTATTGGAGGCGGGGCATCCGGAATTATCGAACGACTATCCACTGGTGAGATAGTCAAATCACCATGGCCTGGACGCAGAGCCGAAGACTGCTGCAGAGATATGGCGACTGAGTTCCAGATATACACGCGACTAGGCCCTCACCCCCGCTTAGTTCATATCATTAATTGGGATCCGAAGGAGTGCGTTCTAACGATGGAGTACATGGACAACGGCAATTTAAAGGATTTTATTCTTGCCAAGAACGATTCGATTTCGATACCACGACGACTTCAGTGGGCACGAGAGGCAGCTGAGGGGCTCCAGATTCTACATGCCGCAAATGTGATCCACTGCGATCCCGGACCTAAGAACTTTTTTCTCGATAATAATCTTCATCTAAAGATTGCAGATTTCGCTGGCTCTTCTGTTGACGGCTATCAACCATCAGCCTGCGCTAATCAACGCTTCTTACCCCCGGATTTCGACTGGCGGCGCCAGCCCTTGGCACAAGATGACCTTTTTGGACTTGGCTCCCTCATTTACTTTATCATGACTGGACATTATCCATTTCATGAACTAGCAAGCGACGAAGTTGAGCTCAACTATAAGACCCACAAGTTCCCTGAGGTTAAAGGGATTAAGTGTGGGGATGTAATTACCCGGTGTTGGAACCTTCAAGCAGGCTCTGCCCAAGATGTACTTCAATCGCTACAAGATATAGTGTGAATGAATTGTATCAAAACACTTCTCTAAGCTCCTTTTCTTATATTTATGTAAATTCCAACCTCTTCATCATCTCGTTCAACAAAACATCGCCACTTTGTTCAAAACCTCTCACACGAACTGCGATATATAACTCCCCAACTAATACTTTCAACACACTAATGCGTTGGCTGGAGTTCACAAGATTTTGATCTGAGTGGGTTTGTCTAAGTAGGTCGCTGTCGCCCTTCGTAACCCTCATCACGGTGGTTTGGGCACTGGGCCCGGCTTTTGGTTTGGCCCATTTGTCTGTCTGGTGGATTTGCACATCGAACCCCCGAATTACGTGCATTGTTACATTCATTGAATGACCTGTCTGTCGTACTGCACGAGGCAGGGCACCCAGTGTACCTGGTCGTACTGACTAGTATCTCGCACATTCTGTTGACTGATCTTAGCACTTTCACTACCATTTTTAGCCTCTTAAAGGGTTCTATACTGCTCTGAGAATCTCTATATATTAATATGAGAAGTGGCGGTAACAGATGTTTACCGTTGCTGAAGCGTATAAATTGTCAAATCTCCGATAGCATATACTCTGTATTGTGGTTTGTGAGAAGACTTGAGGTTGTGACTGATCAAAGTTAACAGTTTTATTGTAAGATAAGCTTAAGTTACAGAGATAGAAAACCTTCCAACTAAATCGCTTCTAATATTGAATTTCAAGGAGCCACTAGCCGCTGGAGCCTAGATGAGCCTTCAGATCAGGTGCACTAGTGGTGGGTCGATTGTGCTTAGTCATACGTGGTATGGAGCACTGCCCCGCATTGAATTTTGTATAGAGGTTCCAGTCACTCGCTTTAATAATTTATAATCTAAGAGCCTATAACTTATAGTACTCCTTACTTTGGATAGAATTATATTATTTTCTTATAGAGGGTATACTCAAAAGCTTGTATGTTTTTAAATAAAAATATTAAGAGAAAGATTAATCCTATACTTGACTACAATGCTTATGAAATTTTGAAATACAATTATGAGTAGTAATAGGAAGACCTTATATTGTCAAAATACAGTCGCGATTCACTAGAAAGACTAAGGATTTAGATAGACAAAGGAGGTTACGGAGTTAAGCTCTTCCGGCTCTTCAATGTATCCATTCCACGGAATAGTGTTATATAGTGTGGAAATGACTGTTTTGCTTTTATACAGGAAGAATGATCCGCCCCCAGCAGTTTGCACCGCCTTCATAGACAGATTCTAACCCATTGAGTGAGAACTTCCCCTCGTCTTCAGGGGAGTGTTGGCTAGAGACAGCTACTGCTGCTCTTGAAATCATACCAAGTCCAGSCTGGACCACTGGTTTCCATCGTGAAAAAAAAAAGCCTCAACTCCCTTATGGAATGCCATGCAATGTCCAATCATCGCTTATGCATTGTTGTCGAAGAACGATCTCTTCAGTCACTCCACACAGCAGCCTTGGCCCTCTCTGCCTCTTCCTTCGCTTTGACTGCGGCCTCTTTTTCTTGATTACGTCGCTTGATTTCTTTCTCCTTGATAGCTCGATCATAAGCCTTCTGTTCCTCGGTCTTCTTGGGAGCCTTTACACCTAGAGCTCCGGCAATCATTCTCTTGGCAACAGCATCCGTCTTCTCAGGCCTCACAATTCGTTCGCCTCTGGCAGCGCTCGTCCCATCCATGCCATATCCGTAAGGGCTAATAAAAGCATCGCTGCCTCGGAAGGAAGTCGGAGAAATGGGTGTAGGAGGAGGGGCAGAGGGGTAATCTGCAGATTGCTGCGGGGACAGAGGACGGTCTATATCTTCGCCCGAATCTTCAAGCTCTTCGTCTTCCCAAGAATCGGCCAAAACTTGCTGCTTCTTCTTGAAGGAGGCCGCTGATTTCGAAGGCTGCGGATCCAGGCGCAATTTAGTGAGTGTGGACTCGAGAGCTATGAAGAAGTTAGTCCGAGCGTAAGTTAGGAACTCCTCAAGGGACGAACCTTTGGGTTCGGCCATTTTGAAAATCTCTTCAGCTCTTGAAACAAGGGTTGGCTACAGTGCGAGTCAGTCACGAGCCCTCTTTTGATAGTCAAAGAAGATTGCAGGTTCAAGCGAGGAGTGCTTACTTCTATTATTAGTAGGGACCTAGGTAAATTAATCGACTTTGGGGCGGCAGTGCTTGATACGGCCAAGAGGTATATACAAGTTTGGGACTAAAAGAGTGCTTTGGAGTCGTGAAGAAACTCCTTGGAGTAGGAGCCCTCAGGAGCGTGCATGACCCGTCTTTGTACGAATTGCGGAGTATGTGGGGATCCGCGTGGCTAATAATGGCGGTACGGGTTCCTGAACGACCTACCTTGATATAAAGGCAACCGTAATCGGGCTATTGGATGCCGCGGTTGAATCTGGGGCCAAAACCGATGGATCTGGAAGGTCATTCGCTACTCGCAAAGGTGAATTCAGATACTCGTGCTCGAGTCGAGTTGGTGATTTACCCAAGGGTACCATTCAAGCAAGACAAAAGGGTCTCACAACTAGAAGCCAGCTACACTAAGAACGCCACATGTGAAGTTTTAAGAGTGCATGATTTCAATGGTAGACTAAGTTCTTGTGGACAAGAAGTCTATTCCTCAGTTCCCCAGTGAGCAATCATGCCGTGAGTGACGCCCCACACGCCATTGCAAAACAAAACAATCAATACCCCGCAAACTTCCCATCCCATATCCCCATATGCAAGTATCGTCAAGCGTTATCACCCTCAACCCACCATCGGTATGTCTAAATCTCATGTGGTCGTCAAGTTCTCGCGTTTATCGTAGAGATCGTGTTCAGTTCGTACCACCAATTTGCTCTTGGTGAACCTCCAGCGTGTCACCATCTTGCATGTCCAACTATTTGAAAGGACAAGGTCAGTCTTGGAGCTATCGGAAAAGAGGGTCGGTCGTATTCGATCTGGGGAAGCATGCTCACCGTATCAGGGCTATCGGTGGGTTGAACACGGCTACCATCGAAGAGGAAGCGAACAGAGGTGGGAGCCTTGCCCTGTCGCTCGCAGAAGGCATCCATAAGCTTCTTCAGAGCGGTTGTACGTTTGATTTTGAAGAAGACCTCGTTGTTGTTGTCCGTCACCTTAATGTTGAGATGCTCGCTCTGTGCACCCTCTGGCTTCTCCTGGGCGCCAGGGCTTCCGTTCTCATCAGATCCAGACATTTTGTGTTGTGGATGAAGGCGAGTGGGACGCTTTGCTATGGTGAAGAAGGCTATCGCGCGCGTCAGTGGAGATGCTCGAGGAGCGGTCGTGGAGATCTAATTTCAGCTTACAAAATGCACAATTAGTTGTCGACGCGAAATCTTCTGCTCTCTCGGTGCGTTGGAGGGAATCGAGTGTGAGGTGTTGGAAAGGAGTAGGTGGAATGGTGGGGGAGGACTTAAATAATTCACGAGCCGATTTCGCGCTAAAAGCGAGGGTTCCAATGTTCTGGAAGGCTGAGATGGAAAATCAGCACCTAGGCACAGCACTGCCTAAAGATCTTGGTGGCAATTGTATGACAAAAAGGAAGCAAACTTCTGCAGCAGCCTGTCACATTTAGGACTTAGGAACTCGCTTGCTCTTAAGTGCACCTGATTTTCCAGTTCAAAATGGTAATTGAAGAGATCTTCCGCATTCCCAGCTTGAAAAGGAAAAAAAAAAGTTGATATTTTCTTAGGCCAAGGAAGATATTGATACAGATCCACCCTGTCATGCTCGTGCAGTATGTACTCCATAGATATTCCCAAGAACTACTTAAAAAAATCCAATTCACTAATGTATTTCACAGTGCGCAATTCAAGGTCAGTTGATTCACAGCACGAGATCCAGAGTAGGATACCATCTTTCCATATCATCGAGCTAACATCACACAAGATTGCCTGGCGAAAAACTCATACAACGAGTCTAAATGCCGAGCGCAGGTGGACGCACTTTACGAGTGCTGTAACCAGTTTTACTCCCGCTCTGGGGACGACGCAAAATCTGTAAGCTGCCCACAGGCGGGTTTGCTGAGGTTGAAAATGAAACAGAGGGCGGAGGAGTCGACCAAGGCGCGGTGAAGGCGGCTCAACAAGGCGCTGCTGTATGTAATAGAGATAGGGACTCGCCAGTGCTCGACTGAGACAGTCTTTTCAAAATCCAATCTGGGAGTCCGAGTTAAAGATGTGACCCTCCAAGTTTACTGCCCACCATCAGCCCAAAAGGTCAGGGAACGTGAACAGGAAGAGTCGAATTTTCTCTGGGCGATCATGAGCGCGCTGAGAGATCCTTTGGACCTGAATAAGCAATGATGGTTACTCCAGAGGAGGCTTATTCCGAGACTCTAATTAGATGGCCGTAGACATTATTTCCAAGAGGAAAGATTTTCAAATGGGCAGCCGAGCCGTGAAGTTTTATATGCTGCGTGGGCACGTGCCCTCCCTAGCGCCTTCGACGCGCTTCGCTCGCTCGGTTTATTTACAGCTTCATCTCGAGCTTCCGACTTCAATCAACGTTTTCTACTCCATGACATTTCATTGCGGAAGGAGCTGACGACATCTAATACCATGGCGCCTCTTACAAGAAGCGGCACCAACGCTTTAGTTCCGCTGCCTGGGGCACTCCATCCGCCGCGGTCAACGCAGGTAAGTTAATGGTACTCATCATATTAATAGTATTGCTAACCATTCGCAATAGAATTACCGCGAAACTAGTTGGTCATTTGTTGGGGTATGTCCAGTGCATCTCTATAGAATTTAACTCGGCGCATTCAACTGACAAAGTGCAAAGGAGCCGGAAGCGCGATCCGAGCGTGAGCTATCCGAAGAGCCAGCCTCATCATTTGACGAAAATGCGGACATGATGTCTGATGAAGAGGAGGGGGAGGGTGGTTTGTATCCTTGGTGCTTGCGGTGGAGAATGATTTAATAACGTTGGCCAGGTTACGGCAAACAATTGCTATTAGAGAGTCCAGAAGACCATGAAGATATTTTACATCCCCTGCGTGAAGCCGCAAATCGAGTCGGTCGCGAGGTCGAGAAGTTTGCGGAGGTCCTGGACGGGTACAATCCTCTGAGAGCGACGGCGCAGGACGAGAAATATGAGATGACCTTGGAATTGATTGAGCTATACCACGGAATTGCGATAGACACCTTGGAACGCTTACGAGAACAGCATAATGCAGAGCGACGAAAGAGAGATGGCCTACGATGGAGGAAGAAGATGCGTGGTTTCAAAATCACAAATGAGATGGACGAGTTGGAGCTCGATGATGACGACGAAGGAAACACCGTCGCTCTTCCAGATGTGCAGACAACCTTAGAGGACCTTGAGCGCTGGGAACAAGAGGCTCAAACCTGGGACTTGTTGCAGCGGCTCGTCCACCTTCGATACCCACCACCTGGATCCGTGGCCAAGGAAAAAGATGCGTCGTCTCACAAGAGTTCAATCCATAAATACTCTACTGAACGTGAAATCTGGCAAAACTTTCTCGAGACGGATGATCTAGCACTGGAACGCAAGACTGTGCTCCAATGGTTGAAAGATACAGCCGAGGAATCTGGCGAAGATATTGATGTACTTGTTCAAGACCTCCAACAGAGTGCTGAGAGGGGTGATATTATAGCACATGGCTGGCTACATACGAAGGCGGCTATCAAGAACGAGAAACGTAAGCATGCTTGGACAAAAGATTTGGACCCTACATCTGCTGTTCTAAACCGAGGGTTCTTGAACACCGCAAAGACAGAGCCTCTCATAACACAGCTTGACCCCGATGCTGCAACAAGACAGAACCGAAAGCTGGAAAAGCAGGATAAGTATTTCGAGCGTGCTATTTGGTTGGGATGTTGGGAGATGCTGCGTCGTGGACGAAGCGCCAATGACATTCGAGAATGGTGTATAGAACGCACCGAAATTTGGAGGGCTGTTTGTATGCCTGGCCTACCTGGTGAAGATATGGAGGAAGATCAAACCGCCGATCTAGCATCATGGCCTTTGTGGAGAAGGATGTGTTTTTCACTGGCTCATAATGGTGGAGGTGATGAGTACGAGCGTGCAGTCTATGGCGTTCTCAGTGGAGACATTTCAAGTGTTGAACCCGCTTGCCGAACGTGGGACGATTACGTTTTTGCAAATTATAACGCTTTGCTACGAACACAGTTTGACTACTACCTTCAGCAACTAAATCCTCAAGGATTCGCTTCTGCTGTCCCTTCCGGTCTCGGCATATTCGATGCTGTTCAGTTTCATGGAGCTCCCCAAAGCGCCGCCGGGGAACGCCTCATCGAAACGTTGAGAGCGGACCCACGAACATCGAAGGAAGCACTACAGCCTATGAAAATGCTGCAGGGTGTTTTGATTGCCGATAAATTCAAGGATTTCATTCACCAGCAAGGGTTAGCGCTTTCCAAATTTGCCAACACTGGCGGACCTTCAAATTTAATTCCCGCTGACAAAGATCAACCAAATGACCTTGAACGGTACATTGCTCTAGATGACCATGATAGCCTCAGAGTTTTAACACATGTCTTGCTTGTGTTCATGAGTCTCGGGATAGATCTAGGTGGGGTATGGACACAGACAGCCGTGGAGAACGTTATCGTCTCATACATTAGCTTCTTGCGACTTGCTGGCAAAGAAGAGCTAATTCCATTATATTGCTCTCAACTTACCGGGCCCAGGAGATATGCCATTCTGAGCCGGAATCTTATCGACATTACTGATTATGAGCAGCGAGTCACACAAATCCGGTTAATGAGAGAACTTGGGCTCGACGTTCAACAGTTTGTCAGGATGCAAGCTCGTTACTTGTTCCATGATTATCCTGACAAGGTCAGAGGATATCCTGCGTCGAGTAATTTCAAACTCTTTGACAGTCGGCCAAATTCCACAAACGTGACTGGAATTGGGCGTAAGATCAAGGAAGATTTTTTTGGTGACGATGAGGATAAAGTCGAACGCGTTGATATGCTACTTATCAGAAGCTTTGAATGGTATATGCTTGTAGACGGCATGTGGAGCGAGACTTTCATAATCGGCACTATGCTATATCTGCGTTTTTTCAGTGAGTATTGATGTCTGGCCATTTTGTCCTAAACTAATTCAAGCAGAACACGTACATTTGAATGCTGCAAGAATGTTGGCATCAAGAGCTCCGAGTACAAGTATCGCGAAAGCCAAAACAAAAGCTATACTTGGTGAAACACTTGATTTTGCTGGCCTTGAGAACGATGACGACGAAGATTTGACTGAGGTTCTCGATGGATCAGCAGAACGTAGAAAGATGTTGAGAAAACACCTCCTGGCAGAAGCGAAGAACTTTCGGGAGCTCGAGGCATTGGTGGAGTCTCTCGATTTTATTGAGACTGTTGGTAGTGTGGATTCTCTCCTCACGGAGTAAGTTAATTCGAAGCACCAACCCCGTATGTCTGACTGATTGTTACTTCAGGAGAGAGACCGAGCCCAAATGGCAGAAAGACATGCGCTCAAACCTTGCCAAAGCGATCCATGCCAGCCGACCGTCAATTTCAACTCTATTCAATCGTTGGCTACTTACATTCCCAAATGGTATGTTGCATGATTGGCTTTGGATAATTCTCATCAAATCTTTTACTAACTACTTTGGAACAGAAGAGGCAGAGGAAGAGTTTACGCTATTGAGAGAGGCATATATTCCGGAAACTATACTTGCCTACATAACTACGCTACATATCTCAGGATGGGCCTTGACCCGTGACTTTCTAATGGATAGTATGGATCTAGCTGCAGTGATGGCCGAAGAGGATTCTGATTTGCTGCAACTATTCAAAAAGACAGGTAGAATGCAGGAACTAGTCGAAGCGTTTGCCGCGGCCAGCAAGAACCTCCTCTTCATCACCTCGAACAAGAAAACCACTGGATCGACGAGCAAGAAGCTCAGAGTTAAAGGATGGACGCCGGAGCTTTGGAGTGTGAAGAGGTCGGAGCGGATTGGCTGAACAAATCTGCATCGCATTCACGACACCCAGTAGTGGGGTCTTGTATCATAGCAGTAATAGGGGGGCATTAAGCGGCCGACTAAGATTTGGTCACCACGATGGCTGGACTTCCCAGTGTGAGGGATAATTGGATCCAGTTACACCACGATATGTAGAGTACAAGGGCAAGGGTGTCGAGTGGTCACAACGCTCCCTATGGCTGCGCCTGCGCCACTGGACATCCAACAGTCTTTCTGATGAGGACAGTTGCCTGCAATTGCATGAGGGTTCATAGCAATGAGCTTTGACATTTAGATTTTCACAATCCAAGGCCACAGAGCCAGTGACACAGAAGGAAGATGAAGCGGTGAATGTAGACTTATTTATAGAGGCCTCCTAAGAGGGCGAATCCATTGTGAGGCTGGCAAGTTCATTGGACGTTGACGTTCAAGCGTTAGCGAAGTGAGAGCTGGATGCCCGCGTGCTATGTCGCAATACAACACCTCCAAGAAACAACAGATTTCGCCAATAATGGCGCCGACCACGACTCTCAGCCTCGATGATGGCAGCAGCTGCTGAAGCTGAAAGGCGCGCAATTCTTGTGACAATTCTGTTGCGTCGTTGGGCCAACTCCGCAAGAGCCAATTTGTCGCCAACGCGCCCACACCAGAGCTCCCAAACGCGACTACCGATGCCCGCTCGACGTCGATTTTAGTCTGCAGTTGGAAGCAGAGTCAGAACAGATGGCGCAGGCGTCTCGCCCCTCCTCGGGCCAGAATCCAGATCGTACTCCATCTGCCGCCCCCCTCCCTGCATCATCTCGTCCTGCCCCGCAAGATCACGGCCAGGCCAATTCGTCTGGAATTGGCAACCTCGAGCTCGTTGAGCTTGCCTCAAACCCCATCATCGAAGGTATTCTGGGCCCGAACAAGGACGGCCGTGTGCGGAACCCGGTTCCAAGCAAGCTGAAGGGGAAGACGGACAACAAGCAAGGCAACTTTGGAGTTATGCACATGGGCATGAACCCTGGGGGAAAGAAGACTGAGGCTATGGGCAGAGATGCGGCTGCAGAGCGAGATGCTGCAGCGCGGCGGACAAGTGAGAACACAGCATCGCGAGCAAAAGCAGCTCAGCAGGAAAAATACGTGCCGCCCAAGAAACGAGGACTCGAGACGACTCTGAACGAAGCAACGCGAATCACTAACCGCGGATCCCCTTTTGCCAGAGATGATAAACGGCAGGCAAGACCTTTAGCGCCTGACGAGACGAAATTCGAACAAGCTCGATTGTTGACATTGTTAAGGAGCATCAATCCTGTAACTGTCGTGGATCAGATATGCAAGGCAGTCGCATATTTTGGGGGAATACCAGGAGCACCACCGCCTGAGGATGGCATATTTCCCGAGAGCGCCAATACAAGAGAGACTGGGGCATTGTTCATAGGGTGGCTGGCAGAAATTTTCCCTGATCTTTCAGCGAGGAGTCCGGAGGTCCCCAAGGTGATAGATGCCGGGAAGAAGAAGAATCGCCCATCGAAGGGCCATAAAGAAACATTGTCCACTGGAGGCGATGCTGGATTGTTGGGCGAGCCACCAAACTCCAAAAATGGGTATGGCTTCGGGCCAGCAATAGGTCCTCCTGCTTGGGGCCTGCCACAAAATCTAGCCGAGGTCAATCCTCAAGCGCCTAGTGTACCTGATGGACTACAGATGAAAGCTACTATTGAACAAAATAAGCAGCCTGAGGAGCTACATTCACCTGCTACTCCAGTACAGCAACATCAAGAAGATCTTAGCAACGCATCTATGAGTAAGCGGAGAAGAGGAAGACCAAAAGGTTCTACCAATAAGAAGGGGAGCAAAATGGATGGTCAACCTGGAGGTGAGAATGGTATTGGTTCGAACGGCATGGAATTTGAGGGTCATGCCCAAACCTCGGGAGTACAACAAATGCAGTCACCTGAGGTTGTTGTGCCTGTCAATAATACTTCGAGGCAAGAACAAGATCAATCTAGGTTTCAACCAGCTCTAAGAAATGATCCACCTGCACCAAAGCCAGTGCAAAATCTTCAGTATTCGGAACAATCATGGCAGAACAATACTCAAAAGAATCAGATACCCCAAGCCTCAATGATTACTCCTGATGAGCTCAGTCCGGAGGAGCGAGCTGTTCTCGAAGCGTTCAGAAATCATGGTGCCGAGCGAGTAAACCCTGTCCCTTCCCCCGTGGTTTCTACGAAAGGGCCATCAGAAGGAGGGCAAAAGCGGAAGCGGGCTCCCCCGAAACCCAAGCCAGTTCCAGCAGTTTCTTCAATTCCCGCAAATTCTACGAATGTTGGCAGCGTTGCAAATGCTCAAAATACCACGAATGCTACTGCTACACCCATGCCAAACCCTATGCCTACCCCAAACTTTCCTGTTCAAGCACCCCAGCAAGTCCAAGATACCAACTCTTTAAGCACCCTTAATCACGAAACTGCAATGGGTATCGCAAAAGATGCAATCCAATGGGCTCCAGTCGACACTACAACGACCACTGCCCCGCCTCCTCCTAAACGCCAACGACAGCGCAAGCCTAAAGTACCAAGTAGAAATGATACCCCATCTCAGAACCAAACTGCTTCCGCCGTCAGCAGTGCCACTCCCCCCATACCTCCAAGCACGATACCAGATTCTCAGGCTACTCAATCGCAACAAAGCGTTCCTGTGTCTCGCCCACCAGCAGAAGGTCTTGAGGCTCATTACGAGAGATTCCAAAATCTTTCCCAACAATCGAATGGTCGAAGCCATACCCCAACTATGTCACAGCAGCAGCAGCAACAGCAGCAACAGCACGTGCGCCAGCAATCAAAACCCTCATCTGCGCCCCCTCAACAAGCTACCCCTCAAATACCACAACAAATGCAGCAACAAAAGTCCCAGCAGAGCAATCAGCAAAGTATGCAACGTGATGATCAGAAAATGACGCAAGCAAGTGCAGCTCGACCTTCTTCAACGTACTACAATCCGCGTAGCCAAAGTTCCACCTCTTATACCCAACAATTTCCATCCCACCAACCGTCACAACTTTACAGTGGACATACGGCATCACCTCAGATGAGCAATACCAATTATAGAACTGCAAGTACGCATACAATGGCGCAGAACACGATGGCTCAAGCATCTCCACAATTTTCAACGGCGGAAAATACATACAGAACCGCAAGTCCACATACCATCTCTCAGCCGTCCCCCTCATTTTCCCAAACCGACACAAACTTCAGGACGACCAATGCCCATGCGATAGCCCAACCCTCGCCCTCCTTTTCTCAAGCAGAGAACACTTTTAGAACACCTAGCACACATGCCATGACACAACCTACCACTTCATACTCCAATTCAAGGTCACATACTCAACAATCACAGGCGGCCCCTCAAAATCACTACAGTCAATTTTCAGATTCATCCTATATTGATCTGCCGACTCTTGAATCACTTGGTCACAGCGGTACTAGCGGAACGGCAAGTTTAGGTGGCTATGGGCAAGGAATGGGAGTTGGCCTCACGGGTACATCCACTAACTCCCATTCCCGTTCCTCAGGGAGCAGCGCCTCTCTATATGGGACGACAAACTCAGCCCTTGGCAACGCCTTTGACACAGGTGCCAATGATTTATTACGGGTTTCTCGGGGTTCTGTAGGTGGTTCTCACTCCAATGCACATACAGGGTATGGAACAGCAGCTACAGGCGGTGGGATGAACAGTGGATTTGACGCGAGCGAGCACGAGATGCGGGAACGGCTTTTACGAGGATTGGGACGTCGATAACGAGAGGAGTGGAGTAGGGAAGTTGAACTGAAATGGAAGAAAAATGGATACCATTTTGGCTCTTCGTTTTCACACGAATTGAAATTTTGTCTTCTTGAATTTTCTAGCAAACACAGCGAGCGAGCGAGAGCGAAAGCGAAAAGAGCAACTACAGACCAGAGTGCACTACAGCGATGTTAAATAAACCACCCCTTCGTACTTATTGTACGTAATGATTTGTTTTTGGTATTTAAAGGCGTGGCGTGGCGTGGCGTGGCGTGGGAGCGGCGTTGTGATTTTTGATGGCTGGGTGGATAGGATGGGACCTAAATGGACGGACGGCATGGGAATGGAAATGGGAATGGATCAATTGGGAAATGGATGGGGCCTCTTAACTTTCTTAAGAGCAGCGGCGAACAAGTTACCTAGCTATATAACATACTGTAATGATTTTTGTGGACGAGACGGGCCGGGACGGGACGCGATAGGATGGGATAGGAGGGTAGAAGATAAGATGTATGTATGTATGTATGTATGGTTGTCATCTCCGAATGAGGTGTGTGGTGGGTGGGTAGATCGATAGTTGAAATAAATTTAGCAATCGTTCATTGCTTATTACCGCCGTATTGTTGCGTTATTGTGTGGTATGCTGTGATGTGATGTGTTGCTTGCTAACTTGTAAGATTATAAAGTAAGTGATATGTAAATATAAGGTTATATTTTCTTCTTCCTGAGTATATAATATTTATGAATTCTGGCAATTGATCTATAAAGAGGATGTAGGTAAAGGTGACTGACTTCATTAAGGCATTGAGCGGGGTTTCTATACTATTTTTGTTTTAACAATTTGATACGACCGACTAACAATGCCACCCAAGTCCGAGTTTCCCTTAAATTAAACCTAGACTTAGACTCAGACTCACATCAAGGTCAAGCTTGACTTATACTAAGTCTAGTTTTTTTCGTAGGTCTTACTATATATAAGATAATTAACCCTGGAGCCTCCTCCTATATGTTTCAGTTTTTCCTTATGCTTTTATTAGTTTTAGGTTTTACGAAAATTCAATAAAACATTTTAGCTGTGTTTATATATTCTAGTTATCCTATGAACCGTGAGATAGTATTTAAGCGAAAACACGTAAAAAAAACACTTTAAAGTAGCGAAATGACTGATAATTATTATAATTTTTAGACCAAATAAATATATAGTAGATTTTTAAAAGAATTAATATATTAAACTATATAAAGCTAGTTTATCTAAAAGTGTTTTAACGTTTAAGTATTTTCCTATGAAAACACGTGATACGCTAACTTGTAACGCGTGGGGTATATAAAAGGCTAAGGCATAGGATATATGAAGATAAATATCAGGTTTTAAAATATTATATAATAGAATTTTAGAAGGAACATTGTTTTTATATTTTTATAATTTTTTATAATTATTGCTTTTTATATAATAATAAAATAAAAAAAAAATACAAGTTAATATATACTAAATCTTAAATTCTTTGTATTTATCATATTGATGAAAAAGGTTAAAAATTATAACATTTAAATCGTGAGGGAGTATCAGTATTAGATGCGAACAACAGCGAGGAAGCGATAGGGAGGGAGGTTGTGAACACTGAAGTGTTTAACCATGCGAGGTGACGAGAGTTAAGGTAGAGTGAATGCTTGATAGCTGAGCTGACGGGATGCGAGATGCATAGGGGATAAAACCTAAACAATAATCTTTTCAAGATTGACATACGTGACGGGAACTACTTCGTTACATCACCAATAGCTATGTACCTAATATGACTTCAAGCACCGACGAGATAATACACAAAAGAGAGAGAGAGAGAGATGAAGAGTATAATGTGAAGATAGACAATGGTGTATGTTTTATGCTCTGCTGACCTCCAGCCCGCCAACTCCATCGTAAAAGCCCATTCAAAACATTGTAAGATATCTATAAGTTGTGTGCCCAACCTTGCAATGCTCCACCCAAGATATAACCCCGCATAACGCCCCTAATTTGCCCAGTATCTTCCGAAGAAGAACACTTTGTACATGTAGATGATGATTAAAATGATCGCTAGATAACGCCACCGAAATGCTGCATGTATGCATCGCTTAGTCTGATACGCCTCCCGAGGCTCCCATGCCCTCTTGTTGTTCTGTATTAACATTCCGGCTCGGGACTGGCGTGTTGTTCGCCGCCCAATCATCCAGGCCATCTGATCCATCCTCTCGAATTAGTTCTAGTAGAACTTGAGTATTCCTCTTAATGTCTTGAGGCCTCTCAACTATCTTCCTTTCTAATATCAAGGCTTCTGCTGTAAACATCCAAATGTTGGAAAGATGTTGTAAATCTGGAAGGACTAATCGGAGTTGTTCTCGAGTCAAAGGACCCATCGGCGGACCAGCAGCAAGACTACTGTGGAAGACAAGGTTATCCGTAGAGTGTCGTCGTCGAGCAGCTAGGCAGGATGGTTTTACACAAAACCATTCGTTGCAACTCTCTGCAGCGTGACCGGAACCTTCGGAACTTGCCGCAGCGACAACGGGTGTGGTCTTCTTCCGACCGAGATGCATAATTGAGGACATCTTCGATTTTGGCGGGGCTTCAACGGGACTCCGGGTGACAAAGCCGTACCAAGTATCCACAGCTGCTCGTCGAATGTTGTACCCCTTTGTTTCCCAGAATCGTTGGGCTTGGCGTAGACCTCCAATCGAAATAACGGTAGCATACACTTCATCGGCCGGTCGATCCTTCAGATAACCCTTAATAGAACGTTCAATTCGTCCAGCGTAGGATGGTGGCCGCAATCGTCGTGAGAAAGAAGATATTACCAAAGGAAATACTTGATGGACTTTCAAAAGAGTCTGGTCATCATACATGGCCATAACCTGGCACTCGATAGGATTTAAAGTAAAAGCTTGATGTCGAAGTGGTATTCCACCGTGGGTGAGATGTTTGACGTGAAGTTCTCGGTATGATTCAAAAAAATGAAATATTGCAAAGACAAGGGGCATAAGTCGTTGTCGCATACGCCGGTGTTGTGGTTCGAACTCGATCCGCTGAGCTTCGGTAGTCCGTAAAAAGATTTCCTTTACTGCTTGTGCTGAAATCATGGTCGATAATTTTAATGCAACGTGTAGCCGATGCCATATGCCACACAGATAGTGAAGGTTAATTTCGGCTGGATCCGGCAAGGGATATAAGCGTAATGCGTACGCTGGAATGCTGTGCGCGATGTGATGCCGCGCGACTGGGGATTCATTAAGGGTAATCAAAGTGTGAAAAGTTTTTGATACCAGTCGAAGGTTAAGAATGGTGTGTATCGGAAGTGGTGAGATGATCTGTGCTTGAAGCTCATTGGGAAGGGACAAAAACAGGTCACTGAGAGTGAAGCTATTGAAATAGGGTTAGTCATGACAGATATGTATTTTGATATACAACATACTTTATAACAGCTAAAGGATCCTCGGCAAGAATCTCTTCATGATGCTCAACTATTGATGGTGATTTGTGAATGGTAGTGACCCTCGACCGTAGAGCACCAAATGAGCCTGTAAAACTGGGACGCCGTTGTGTCCGTAGAGTAGTCAAATCGTGCCCAAGTGATCTCTTTTTCTGCTCACTCGGTCGAAGGGCGAGGGTGGCATGCTCAGGATCAACATGTCGTTGTCGTGGGTTCCCTAAAGGTAATGTGAAGGTAGGAGCCTGTAATGGCGGCGGCAGTTCAGGAAGATTCGGCGCTGCTGCTGGACCTGCTGAGGACGAAGCCTCTGCATTCTCATTGAGTTGTCTTAATTTAGTGAAGTATCGCTCCGAGGCGAACTCAGTGAGGTGTAGAGGATCCATGATGCTCTGCGCTTGGCCGTTATGCCATCCAGTCGCAGAAAGTAAATGAGGTGTGCTGGATGGAGCATATCAGTTCCGCCGGGGCGACACTCTTCGCAGGAGGGTCGTCTACGTCGCGCGAGTCGCAAGGAGAGACTTCAACACGTCGTCGCACAATCGATGCTCAAGCATCGTGATATTCGAGGAGGAAGGCCACGGCCCTGAGGAATCGAGGACGCCAAAAGCCCGACTAGATAGAAGTTGTTGCGGCGTATAATGAATGGGATGTGTACTTCTGAGGAGAAAGAGTGTGACTTTCGGATTCGAGATTGTGATAGTCGTTCAAGGTCGAATTGGGAGAGGAGCGACGGGAGCACAGTCAATTCAGGCGCTGGATTGCCGGACGGGGCTCAGTGGGCAATGCGAGGTGATTGAAGTTCGGGAAGAGCAGCGGCTTCAAGCGCGGTCGTGGGGGGGGAAATAAAGGGACGGCGGATGT
>JAAMPI010000434.1:0-38007 GCA_013054445.1 Cudoniella acicularis
CTTAGGCTACTACTTCTTAATAACTTTAGTAGTAGCGCTATTAACCCGTATAGAGTCGATATAGAGTTGCTTTTTAGTCTTAAGAATAGGATTACGTCGTAGGAAGCTAGCTATCTATCGCTTTCCTAGCGGTGCTGCGTCCCCCCTAGCCTATAAGATCCGCCCCGCAAAAGCTTTGATCTGTCTATGTGTTAGTGTAAGGCCTAGGCTCTCCTGGGTTAAAACCCACTCCGTTAGACGCTCTTCTTAGACCGTAGAGAGCCTTTGCTAAGGTATATGAGCTTCTTGCCTCGAAATATAGTCGTTTATGCGGTGCTAAAGTGTAGAGCGTGGTATACCAAATTCTAACCCCGTATTTTTTAGTGACATGCTATTTGCTATTACATTTAGCGCTCTCTAGATGTCTTCTTTGGTGTAAGTAGGCTTTATGATAGGTCCTAGGAGTCTCTAAAGTTTAAGGGATTTTAATTTAAAAATGATTAAATTATTTAAAGTTTTGTAGGTGGTGTGTGTTGTTGCGGTGAGCTAAGCGAGGGTGCCCACTACTGGGGGGTAACTTACTATATACCTGTGAAACAGTATATTGGCAGTGAGGCCCTTAAAGCAGAACGGCGCGCTGCGGAACAACAACAAAGCTCTTTGAACGGGAACCGTGATATTGTAAACGGACCAGCGTAGGGAGAAGTCTTAGCCTTTTCTAATATGTAAAATCGGCAAAAACAATACAGACTACTAAGAACCCCTGGTTCTAGAACCACGAAGGAGATATACTATACAACTCCACCTTCCTACCTCACTATAGCCAACTTTGGTCTCGAGAACTCGGCACAATGCCATTCGAAAAGATCGCCTCAATACCACCTTCTGAGGGTCCAGGTCCAAGTACCAACTACGGCAATGATATGCAATGGCATTTCGCTATTTTCAAGGACCTTACAACTGAGCACTCAAAAATGCTCCGGACTGGAGTGCAAAATGGGACAGCTGGGGCGAAACCGAATAGTTACGAAACCGAAGCGACAACCTGGCTACTCGCTGTTTACTATCAATTTTACCTGGGGGAGAAAAACATATGGAAGAAGGGTGATATTTTCGTGTATGTTTTGGTGGAATTGCGGTCCTATTATATATAAATGCTGACGTTGTTAATAAGCTTCGTACAAATTATTCAGTAAGAGCCCGGGTCTCAGGGACCGTTTATTGTTATTAGAAGTTGGTAGACATGTATACAAACTTGCTGTAAATCAATAGTATTTGCTCAGATAGTCAGGAATGAGGTCAAAGGCTTAGAAGGATGTAACCTAGAAACGGAGCTTCGAATGGCCGATGGGGAGATAGGGGTTTTAGCTGTGTCCTCTTCAAAGATTACTGGTCTGGAGAGAATTCTGGTCTTTTGGACGCCACGATATATAGGGTACGATTAGAATAGCAACAACTTTGCATACACCAATTAAGTTATGCAGCGCCACAGGTCGCATGCGACTTCCTAATTAAGCCTAGTAGCAGAACTTAACGATTTAATTAAAAAAATATTATCTTATTAGATCGGTGAAACTATTCGGCAAAAGACCGACTAATAAAAGCGCTCGTATAATCAGCTAGTTCAGCCTCCTAACGCTTAAGTAAGCGTTCCTATTCGTTAGTATCTAATAAATCGTAGAACTCGGTAATTTCGAAGAAGCGGGTCCTAATTTAGCCTAGTACTTCACTCGTAACAAGCTTGGCCTCTAAATTACGTGATAGTCCCCTAACTTAGTTATCCTCTATCTCTATAAGGCTATAACTAATATAAACCTCGAACCTTAATTTATTAAATAAATTTATAAACTTTACCTAATTAGGTTTCTTAATAAAACTAAGATAAAAAGCGTAAATCATATACTAATAAGACAGCTAATATAAACATATAAATCAGTAATTGTATAATATATTAGTAGGTAGCTAGAACTCTTTACCTAATTTAGCTAGAGCCTTAGCTACCTTGATTTCGTCTAATAAGAAGAGTTAGATTTAATATTAGAACTCTATAAGCTATAGGTACTTGAGTATTATATTAAGCTTTTTATTCGTCTAATTATATATCGCCTTTTTAATATACATATTATATTATTTAGTATATTATATAATTAGGCTAATAATCCCTATAAGCGAATATTATGGACGAATTATAAGCTTCGTAATCTTAGCTAAGCTTTTAAGCGACGAGAAGAAGTTCGGTGCTGGTAATTCGGTATGTGCCTCTTGATCTTGAGATTTCTCATCTTCGGCGTCAAAATCCTACCCCGCCACTCTGCCTCGGAATCCCCGATCAACACCATCCTCAATCTCTCTGCTACTTGCAGCAATTGCCAACACTTCATCATCCCTTCCCCTTCCCCTCATACACCACTAACACCCCCCACAGGCCTCCAAACCCGGCGTCGAAGGCCAACATCTCACCAAAGTCGATGACATCGTCAAGCCTAACACAGTTGGAAAAGAAGTCGGCAGCGTAATCTCCGAACAACGCTAAAAGATAGAGCTAAAGATGACGTAAAAAGACTCCGCTACTAAGTGCAACACCACACAAAGCATCGTGGCTGATTTCGAGCGTAGAGCTGCTAGTCCGGATCAGAAGATTTTAGCGACAATAAAGAGAGTACTTAGTATTAAGCTGCGGGGAAATAATATTGGAGCTCCGCGGTTTGGCCCGAAGAAGAAGTAGATGTTGGGTGGTGTTTTCAAGTAGGATGAATGAACTAGGGGGGGACAAGGGGGCTTGGATTGATGAATAGGGTGGAAATTCTGTTTTGGTGGCGAGCGAGTAAGCAGCGCGTCTTTTAGGGAGACAGTCACTCATGCGGTTATGATCATAGAAGTCAGTACACCCAAGAAGACACAGAATAGAAGACGTAAAAGTCGATTCATGAATACATTCGTTGTTTTCTACTCGTTTCCCCGCCTTCTCCCCAAGAGCAAGTAGCAACCCATTGATGGCAGGGAACAGAGAATTGAAGACTTATAAAATCGAATCACGAATATAACCTAATTCGTTCGCTGATTTCTACCTCTGTCTCTCTTTTCACAACATCCATCTCCATCTCGCTCCTTTTCCTCGGCCTCGAACGCCATCTCAAACCACCAATCCCAATTCCAATTTTAGACCCACGCACTCCCACAAATCAATTCGGACTCAAGACGAAAATTAAACACTTATTTACAACAATACACCCACTCTCCCGGCCCAAAGCATCCAAAGCACTCAAACCAAACACTCAAACCAAAAACAGCAACCGGCCAAATCTACCTAACAGTATCTAGATCTACCTAAGGATATCCAGAGAGCCCTGAGCGCGATATCTAATACAAGATATAAAACTACAGTCTACAGTACTACTTTAACTCTACAAGTCTCTAATTCTACAACCCTCTGCTTTAAAGCCTAGAGTCTAGAGATGTCTGTTAAATTACTTGAATTGCTAAGTGATTACTCGATTTCATATTACAATTAGGCATACAGTTATCACAAGAGGATAGATAGAATCTGGCTTTATAGAATAAATAGGTTTTGCTTTTGCTCACGTGGGAGTTTAGTTAACAAGAGCAAGGGCGTGTAGTGATCTATGATCTTCTTTTGTTCATTCGTGGATTTCTTCTATCTATCTACCCACTGTATCCATAAACAGCATCTATCCATCTCGTCTTTTTTTTCAAATCCAAGCAGGGGGTATCAAGTGCCGGGTATCCAAATAGGCACTCCCATCCAATCCAATCCAAAACTCCAAAACACCAGTATACACACCCATCCCTCATCGATACTCAAACACACACACTCAAACCTCCCTAATCCCCGCAGCAATACACAACTCCCTAACCCTCTCCCCCAATCCTACCCTTCCTATTCACCACCACTGCTTCCATCTTCCCACCTCCCATTTTAATAATGCTGACTCATTCAGGTGCAACCCCACTAGCAAACAGCCTCACACAATTTGCGCCTTCTTCCTTAGACATTGGATTCCGGGCTGAATCTCTGACTTTACTTAGCACCGTTAGTAATGTGAACGAGATACGAGTTTGGCCGATAGAGGAGGAGGTACTGAGATGTGTTAAAACCGCAGCGACTTCTTTGACTTTTTGTAAGGCGGCTTTACGAGTTAAAGCTTCTTTTGATGACGGTGGTAGTAGATTGGAGAGCGTTTGCTGTTTTTAGCGGAGGCATTCCAGAAATGTGGGTTTTGTGCCGGCGGTCGAGGTAGATGTTTGGATTTCCTGCGCTTTCTTCGCTTCTGTTTCTTTCTTGATGATAATTCCTGCTTTTAGATCTTCTAGTCTGCGCTGTCCTTTTATGAGCAGAGACATCTTGAATAGTGAGGGACAAGTCGTGATAGATTCCATTGGCAGATTGGCGATGAATTCCTTTATGGTAATTTCCTCCTCGTTTTTTCCGCTTTCCCAAGAAGCCTTCAGTCCCGCTACGAATATTTCGTTCAAGAGGTTCTCGTTGACGGATCTTGCGAGGCGTCTAGCTTTTTGACTGGTAAATTGTATTTCGATACATATTTTCCCGTGTCTGTAATCTGATAGTGTGAGTTGTGATATTCGTACGTCCTTCTTCCCTTGTTATGAGATATAGGCATTTATAATACCGAGAGACCAGCGGATATCTTCTAGCGTAACGCTTCGTTTTCCCTACGTTCATGCTATATTCGGGTAGAGATTTCGTAAATCGGCAGGGGAGTAGGTCCTATTAGAAGCATAATAAAGCGGCAATATAGTAAGGAATGCTGCGTGTAGATTTATAAGGTCGAGTAATTCGGTAGGGAGGTCTTGTGGTGATAATAGTGTATCCAAATCGAGAAGTGATGTTTTCGTAGAATTAGAATTGAGTGGTGATCGCGTAGGGGTTTTCGAAGAAAGAAAGATTCGATCGAGGATGGTGGTAGCTCCTTTGGTTGGAGTTTCAATCGATTGCGGTGATGTGCGGTTGAGAATTGGCTTTCGTGGTGTTTGTGGTACCTTCTGCACAGGCTTTGCTTTCGCTGCTGTCAAAGGCTTCACATCCCTTCCTTTAATTGCCGCAGATGAAATTGAGACATCCCTGGTAGAGAAAGCGTTAGGCGTCAGCCAATAATTAGCGCATGTTCGGCGTGTGCGCCAGTGATGGTACAGAAGGCGCCGGGGCCAGGGTTGATGAACTACTTCCCGTGCCTGGTTATCCGGGGCATATGCGACTACTCAGATTCACACAAGAACAAGGAGTGGCAAGGGTATGCAGCAATGACGGCAGCTGCTTATGCAAAGAATCTGCTCCGTCGGGTTTCCCTTAATAAAGTAGAGGCTGAAAAGAGAATTATTGATATTGTATCGGGTTGTGAGTTTTTCTCAAGCCTCTAGCGAGTTATTAGCGTGCTTCTAACAATTTATTAGTTTCCGACACTTTATCTAGAACTGAAGCAAATGTTGGAATAGTGAGATCGAAATTGGACAGAAATGAAGACCTCAAGGTTCTTAACTGGCTTACGGCAGTCGACTACGGTCCTCAACATAGCGGCTTCCTCAAAAGGCGACGACCAGAAGCTGGCCAATGGCTCTTAGATTCAGAAGAGTACCAAACATGGCTAAACAGTGACAAGCAGACCTTGTTCTGTCCAGGTATTCCAGGGGCGGGAAAAACAATTCTCACAGCGACTGTCATCGACGACCTCAGCACAAAATTTCAAGATAATGCCGATATTGGGATTGCGTACTTTTATTTCAATTACAAGAAAGTCGTCGATAAGCAAAATGTGGAAGACCTGCTGTCGAGTCTACTAAAACAGCTGGGTCAAGAACGGCCCTCCCTACCAGGGAGTGTGAAAGCTCTCTATGACCAACACAAAAGCAAACGGACGCGACCATCAATTGAAGATCTCTTGAAAACTCTCCAATGTCGCTGTTATGTATTCGAGAGTCTTCATCCTTGTCGACGCGCTTGATGAATGTCAAATGTCTGATGGCTGCTAAGCGAGATTCCTGTCCGAGATTTTCACCCTCTAAGCCACAACTAGGGCAAACCTCTTTGCAACTTCACGACATATATCAAATATCGAGAGAAGGTTTAAGGAAAGTATACAACTGGAGATCCGTGCTAGTGAGGCAGACATACGAAAATATCTCGACGGCTAAGTGTACTGGCTGCCAGGTTTTATAACTCGCAGCCTAGAAATGCAACAGGAAATCAAGGCTATAATTTTGAAGGCTGCTAACGGGATGTATTGAGTTCCTCCTATATGCGAAACAATACGTGGATTAACATGTTCTTAGGTTCTTGCTCGCTCAACTCCATCTCAATTCCTTAATCGGGAAGAGAGCGCCGAAGGCTACCCGGGCCGCCTTGCAGATACTTCCAACGGGAACCGAAGCATATGAGTTTGCATATAACGACGCTATGGAGAGAATTGAAGGACAGGGCGAGGACCGGGAAGAACTTGCTAAGCAGGTGCTTTCCTGGATCATTTGTGCAAATAGGCCGCTAAACACGTCGGAGCTTAGACACGCGTTTGCAGTAGAAGTCGGCCAGGCTGAGCTAGATATGGAGAACCCGCCAGAGATCGAAGACATGGTTTCCGTGTGTGCTAGGTTAGTTGCGGTTGGCGAAGAAAGCAGAATCATCCGCTTAGTCCATTACACAACGCCAGAATACTTCAAGGTGGCACGGGAAAAGTGGTTTCCAAATGCAGAGATTTACCTCGCGACAATTTACGTTACATACCTCTCATTTGACGACTTCAATAGCGGATATTGTTAAACGGACGAGTTTGAAAGACGACTTTAAGTAAATAAGCTATATGACTACGCCTCACGTAATTGGGGACATCATACTCGAGCGGCCTCCGCGTTCATTCCCGAAGTCAACGGCTTTCTCGAGAAAAAGGCTCAAGTAGAGGCATCGAGCCAAGCACTACTAGCCGGGAACGGATGGCAGAGATATCGCAAACGGGCTATGACAGGGCTCCAGTTAGCTGCGTACTTTGGGGTTGAGCTTGTTAAGTTGCTTTTTGTGAGGGGAGCGAATGTGAGGGAGGCTACTTCTGAAGGACGAACGCCACTACTCTGGGCCTCTGGAAGTGGGCATATCGAGGTCGTCTGGCTACTGCTCGAGAAAGGGGCCGATATAAACACGATTGACATAAGCTCAGAATTCTTAGATACGCCATTCATCCGGGCTTCTGATAGAGGGCACGTCGATGTCACCCAGCTGCTACTTGAGAAGGGGGTCGATGTGAACGCGGATATCCTTGGCGGACAGACGCCACTGCTCTGGGCCTCTGGCAATGGGCATATCAAGATCGTCTGGCTACTGCTTGAGAAAGGGGCCGATATAAACGAAGCTTGTACAAGTGAATTAACGCCACTATTTCAGGCTTCTTATAGCGGGCATATTAAGGTCGTCTGGCTACTACTCGAGAAGGGGCCTAATGCGAACACAGCTGATATAAATAGATTTATATCACTACCCACAGCTTCTGATGAAAGGCAAGTTGATATCACTAAGCTACCGATTACTGTTCAAGAGGAGAGTCGATATAATAGTAGTAAATAAGCATGTCGATATTATTAAGTAATTTATATCTTTTATATTTTTATAACTTTGAATTTTTTATAAAGAGAAGCGGGTTTGGAGAAGCAATGTCAGCTGGTTATGTCTGAATCCTTGGGAATATATCACTCGGAAGCAAGAGAAGAAAACAGAAGGCCGTATATAAAATCATCAAGTGGTATTCAGACTGATGCCAGTTTCGCGAATATATGGGCTTGCTTATAACACTTGAAAATAAACAAATAACTACGAACTCAAATTTGCCTAGACATGTAAAATAAAAAACATCTATAATACCTTAATAAACGCCAAATGTAAATTGTCTTAAAATCTCCCTTAACGTTTAGAAATCCGCAGCGTCGTAACCACATACCAGAAGCCCACGAGATTTCTACTCCGCACTCCCCGCACCCACCCAAAGCTCATCTCCTACCCACCACCCAATCACCACCCAATCACTGTCTCCTCAACCCTAAAGAAAAGAATATAACTCACTTTTAAGTAATAGGCGTTAAATCATAAGGTCCTTATCTACTTAAACTCTCGTGGCTTACGCTATACCTCAGCCGCATTTTCTTTTCTGTCAACGTTAACCACCAGTTATTGTTAGTATGTATTTGAGGGATGAATCCCCTATTTTTTGAGTTTGCCCGATTTAGTTCTTTGCTTTGATTTTAGAAAGAGAAGAAAAGACACTTATTTTGATAGATTATTACTCTATAAATACTCCGATTCGATCGAGAAGTTAGTTGAAATTGACAAAAAAGGACGGAGAGAAAGATAGCCGCAGATACAGCCTCGTCTCAGGTTGGTGAATTGCCGCTTATTGTTACGGGGAAAGTACGCTCTCCTCTCCTCTCCTCCCCCCGCCACCCTCCCTTTCCCTTTCCCTTTCTCTCTCGTCTTCTACTCTTCGCCTCTATAAAACCGTTTAATCACAAAACTAACTCAAAACAGGGGGTTAACATGCGCGCATTCATCGATCAGGTATGCGCCTTTCCTCTCCCCTTCTCCCTCCCTCTCTTCTGCCTCAACCTTGGGCTAACATAATAAACCTAAAAGAACAAGTCCCCTGACTTCCCAGGCGATAAACAGGTCGACATAACCTACAATGGCACCCCAGGCTCTTTCCTCCTTGCTATTCCGAATCATTGGTATTGCGTACATCCTCTACACTAACTCCCAAATCCTCACCCCATTCCTCCATACCCATTTCCCAAATCCACCCTTTATTCGTAACCGGCAACGAAGCCAATAAAGGTACTAATTCGGTATACCCATCTCTCTCACTACAATAATAACTTCTTAGAAACACAGAAGTGAGAATCGTGCGTCGAATACTTTCTTTCACGATCCATTCTTGGAAGGTAGTTGTGGCTGGAGGTAGTTCGAAGTAAGCTGTTTGAAGAGCGATGGTCCATTTGTTTAATAGTGGGAAGGAGGTTTCTGCGTGGAACTTTTGTTGTGCGGTTGAGTGGGAGGAGAAAAGGCGGATGAGTTGATAGATTATGAGTGCTTGGACGGAATGGAGGATTGAGAGAGGTGAGTAGAAGGTTTGAGGTGAGGTCGTGATAAGTGTTCTGAGGTGGGAGTCTAGGATGCTGAAAGTGGAGGGCGAGGATAGGATTGCCAGGGCGCTGACTGAGAGAGCGGATTGGAGGGGCGAAGGGATTGGTGGCGTTAGAGTGGAGTGATGGATGAAAAAGGTACGGCTTTGGAGGGCGAGGGAGGAGATATTGGCGTGCAGGTAGGTGGCCATGTAGGATTTGTGGAGAGCTGACGGGACGAAGCGCGAGGGGATAGAGAAGGAGGTGTTCAGGGGTACAGCGATATTGAATGGTACTTCGTGGGTAGAGAACGGTAGAGAGGTGACGAGGTCTTTGGCTGGAGAAATGACATTTACTGATTCGTGGGAAGAGGATAGTGGACCAGAAGCTTCGGCTTCCTTGTCGTTCCTCCCCTTCACCTATTGTCCATCAGTAAGAGTAACGATATGAAGACTCGTCTGAAGTGTGTTTGCCACGCACATATTCACACTTCAAATTTCTCTTGACGCACATCCCACAGCGGGGCAGTATCAAATCACATCTTCGCTTCGAGCCCACGCAAGCTTGACACGCCTTCCTCCTTCTCAGACTATGGTGTACAATCGTTTTCTTCATCGCGACTTATTTTCTTCGTATTCCTGCGGAATTCCGCTTCGAAATGAGAGAGTTGTTGAGATCACGGACGATGTAGGGAATTTGATGTCTCGCCGAGAAAGTTTAAGTGGGGCGTCGATCAGCTGTGCCGCTGGAATTCCGCAAAACGGTGGAATTGGTAAGCATCAGCATCAAGAAGCAAGGTCCAACATTCAGTATTATGACCACTTTCTGACCTAGAAATGAAGGGCGAGTCGTCCGAATTCCGAATTCGTGGGAATAAACTACCCGATATGTCCGTGTATCTATGTATATATATCCTCACTCAGTCCTCTTCTCTTGAATTGCTATCAGCAGCTCCCTCTTCATCAATACATTCACATCGACTCTAATTCCAATCATCAATCCGTGAAAATGCCAATCACAGAACTCATTGCCCCAGGCTTCAAACAAGATGAAGCCACCCGCGAAGCCTACTCGTCCACTGTCTTGCCATATCTCGTCAAGATTGTCACCGGGGCGCCTGGAAATCTCTCAAAGCACGCCGGGAACATATTAATCTCCAACAGCACAGATGTCTCTCTTGCTTTCAGACCTGTGTTGGGCCTAGGTATGTTTGGTCCATTCTTCATTTCCCGAGAAAGCGGTAGTGACATTCAATTCGTATAGGATGGAACTCAGTCGCGGACTTCCAAGCATTCGTTTCTAGTCAAGCTTTCCTGGACTTCAGACCTTTGGGCTTGCCATTGTCTGCGGAGACTACCCCGGTCCCGCCTCAGTTATATGATACTGATATTGAGCCGAAGTCCGTATATGGATCTGCTTTGACCGAAGTGTTTAGAATTAAGATTGGGGAAGATGAAGAGAAGAAAGCGAATGTTAAAGAGGCTTGGGAAAACTTTGTGAAGAGTATCGGGGCGGTAAAGACTTTGAGTGGAGTAAGTGTTAATGTGCCGGAGAAGACTTTCGTGGGTATGATTGGATATAAGAGTGAAGAGGTACGTGAATTGATGACTTGTGGTTATAAATCGAGCTAATCATTGATAGGCAAGGAAGAACACATATTCGATCGTTGAACTGGAAGTTTTCAAAGGCAAAGTGGGAGTGTTAGATTCGTTCGTGGCGGCCTTCAATACACTATGAATGGACAAAAGTCAGGGTAGTGTTAGATTTGAATCTCCTCTCAAAATTCGTAAATGCTCAGAATAGGAAAACGGGCAATATTTAATCAAATGCAACTCTAAGCTTTCAGCACCTCAATCACTTCCGACTTAGTGAGGATATTGCACCGCAAACTGACTGGAAGATGCTGATTTCACTAAACCAGAGCATGAGTACAAGATATTTCACTCGAAAATATAGAACGAGGAAAAATCGCCTTTTGTACATCTTGAGCAATTTGCGCATCCTGCGAAGTAAATCCTTTTCGTGAAGAAACTCCAACCTTTTATACATAATTCTTCCGAAATAGGCTCAATTCCAGCAAAAAAATAATAGAGATAATCAACTATGTGATGGTTGGATAACTTTCCAAAAGGAGAATGTGAAACATAAAGAAAAGAGTTCGAGCACTTTGCTTCAACGACAATACTCGAAGGCAGTGTAAGGACATGGCAATCTGAAGTCTATGATTTTCAAGATCGAGAAGTTTCTTTCTCTTGAGAAGTGCTAAACCAATGTGATAATGAAGTGTTCCTGATCCAATAAATTGTCGCAACCAATCTGTCTCTGATGCATTTCTGCATCTTCCAGATTCGCCCATACCGAAAAGCGAGAATCTTTAGACAGGAGCATTTCATTATTCTCCTTTTCATCAACACCTTCCGGACGCTCAATGGTAATAGGTGAATAGATTAGGAACTGGCCAATTCTCTCGTAAAAATTCAAGCCCTGAGTGGAACTCCGCAGAAGTAGACCTTCCATACTGTCAAGACGACGTGAGATGGGGTTTTCGTCGTCCGAAGTCAGTATATGTAAGAGAAACACTTCATGAGATGATCGATCTGCCATCTCGGTATCTAAGCTCACCATGAATATTTCTCCATGATCTCTGAGAAGACCTGTTATCTCGTCACTGCCAAGGTCTTCTACAGTGTTTACTCTCTTCAGTTTCCTGTACCAGATCGTCAAGGACGCGGAATCAATCTGCCCAAAAACGTCTCCGTCGATTCTGGGCTTTATACATATATCCAATATTTGAATCGCTACGTCGTGTCGAGATCAGGACTCCAGTAAGTGTGTAATGATTTCCACACCGCCTATGGCCATCCATGACCAAGATGGGGCCCTGTACTTCACTGGTAGTGTCCCATAATCCCATGTTTTCCACAACAGATGAAGCTCAAGGTTATGTCTCCATAATCCTACTATGTAGCTTCCGAGGCCTTCCTCCGACAAGTATTTGGCGATGCCAGCAAAAGCGACGAACTTATCAGACTCGAAGGACAATTTGCCTCTCGAGTAATACTCGACTGCTGAATGGAAGGCTTGGTCAACGTCTGAATCCCTTACGTGAAGCAACCCATTCCGTAAAACATTCACGGCTAGAATAGGATCCAATGGTTGAGTTTCACAAGCAGTACCTGCCGTACACTCCCAGAAAAGTTGATCAGTCGCAAAATGTAACGTTCTCGTAGCCAAGATCCGTTCTTGGAAGACCCATGCCCGGCTGGAGAGAATCGATTCTTCAACCGCTTCCTCCTAGAGGCCGCTTTGGTAGATAAGAGTCTCGGTGTTAGGGGAATCAACCATATCCACTGTATAGGGCAAGACAGCTTTGGAATTTCGAGTGCGGAAAAGGCCTCCTTGACCATTCTTTGAAGAAGTTGCTGCTAGGTTGAGGCTAGATCCTGCATAGACGCTACCTATAGTCCCAGCTTCTCTAGACCAGTCGTCATCATCTTTCTGTATAATACATAACGAGTCGATCCATATGTATTCAAACCCCAATCGATGAGCTGCGTATATTGCATCCTGGAAGGTCTGTGAAAGAGAATTATATGGAATAGTTTGGTAGAATGTGTCGTAGTTAGATCTTATAAGTTGAAGGAAATCGCCATCTCCCCAACAATGACTTAAAGTGCAATACTCAACTCTTGCAGGTAGCGAAGCTGATTCGACTAAATAAGGGCAAAGCTTGCTTGGGCCCCGCATTGACTTTGACCAACCGGGTAGGCAATGAGCATTCAGAAGAGATACCTCTGCAGTCATGCCCGGACCTGCAGTTCTCGAGCCATCTGTGTGCCAGAGCCCAGCACTCGTCAGAGTCTGTCGACGCAGTCACAAGGTGTTCATAGCCAGACCATTTGAAGCCATCGGGAAAAGACTGGTTGATTATCGATAATGAATGTTTGAGCTCCCCATATTCGAGACCGAGAACTCCAATGGTAACTCGGGTGGCTCTCAGACTGGTGAGCGATTGATATTTCTCGTCCGCGAACCAATGACCGCAAACTTTCTGGATTAACATACATAAACAGCAGTCGAAGCCGGAAAGAATTGTATCGACATCGAGCTCAAATTCATCCAAATAAGAATCATCTAAAGACGAATGGGTCGGGTGGGTTTTCTTGAGAAACTTAATCAGCTTCTGGCACATCTGACAGTATTGAATTTGGCTGTAGTAAGCCGTTGCTAAGTCGGCGTCGTCATCCATATTCTCAGTGTCATGGCTCATTGTGTCTGCTTCTCATGCCAAGGGGACATCGTGAGTGGAGCCTTGAGCAATGTAGTCCGTGGAGCCTTTGAGCGCTCGCCGGCGAGACTGAGTTGGATCGTGCTGCAGAGAAGTGTCAGAACAGAGCACCGTGATGGTGGCTTGCCTTCTTAGTCAGTCTTGCAGATCTCACAGCCTCAATCCAGATTGGGCGTGCTGCTTCATTTTGCCACCAAAACGACTCCAGCGTTGAGGTTGGTGAAATTCCGCACGATTTTTGCTGTTGGTTAATCTGGCCAAAAACTCAAGCTTCGATATAGATTCTTGTGACTATGATCGTTGCGCTCGTTGAAATTAGGTTGAGCCTCGACGTGCCAGATTGTGCGATGCAGACAAGACTGCTGAGACCAAATGATGATGGTGCGAATGGAGATGACTTGTTGGGTGACAACTTGAATTGTTCCGGAAGAGCAACCTATAGTCGCTTCTAAGAAGGCTCTTCGTGTTCCACCCTATCAGCAGTGCCACCATAAGCTCCTCCATCAAGGATGATCTCCTCATTATCTGCCAAATCATCTTTCTCCTGCCTTCCAGCTCAACATCTTTCCCTTTTCCAGAATCCCAGACTGGTTTGATCAGCCCTCCCAGTAACGGATTCCGACTGAATGTTCCCCTGCTTCTGCCATCATTTCCGCTCACTTCATTCAGCGGCAGTTCTTCTTCTGCTGGAGTATCGTCCTCAACATCTTCGACCTGAAATTTTGGTCTCTCAACAGCAGCCATCCTCTTTATCACCTTTCCTTTCACAAGATCAATACTAACAACCTGCCTCCTCTTCTCATACTCAGGCTTAGCATTCCACTCTTGCTCCGCCAATATCTTCTGCTATCTCTTGACTTGCCTCGCCCTCTCTACAGGACTAGCCCACATATTCCCGCCCTCACTTCTACCACCAATCCCAGTATCGAAATCTGCAACTTCATCTCTAACAATCGTTCTCTTCGCATTCTGCGCCTAAAATCCTAGTAATCTATCTCTATGCTCTTTAGCCTTTCTCTCAGCTTCAGTCATCTCTAGCACAACATTTTGACCTGGTCTAGGTCCAAAAAATGGAGCAGGTTTCTTAGATATCTCAGCTCGGCGATGCGAAGCATTATCCAACACCATCTTTTCTCGTCCTCGCTCTTCTCGCAGACTACGAATCATGCCTTGTACTTCAACAGCACTCAAAAGTGGCTCTTCGCAAAATGTGCATGGTCCTAATCCTTCTTTGACACATATAACCTTCCCACAATTTAAACAATTCGGTGCAGATGCAAGGAGAGGATGTCGAGTAGCGATGCAATTACAGGCTCGTTGAGACGCGGGAAGGAGGAGTGTATTGTTTGTGGATATTTCGAGGGAGCGAATGGCGGCGTCGAGTTCGCTGAGGACGCTGGATGCACCATACATTGATGTTCCTCTTATTATATTCACTTTCGTTGTAGCTTTCGGTGCGAGAGAGGAGTTTCGAGAGGGGTTCTGAGAGGCAACTCGGGAGGACGAGGATGATTTCGTCTTGAAGTCTGATATTAATGTTCTTGTTGCAGATGGTGGCGGTTTGGGTATTAGTGCCTGTATAGCTGCTGGTTTAGGATCGACTGTTGACGCATTTGTAGCTGAAGATGATGCCGTAGGTAGAGGTTTCTTCGAAATATAGTCATCTTCGTTCTTCTTCTGATATGCGACGCCCTAGGCAAATGTATTCTCAACTTGGCGGGGTGGTAGAGTATGTAGGTTTGCTTTCTTCTTGGGTTTTCTCGTAGTCTTTGGTACGGCATTTGTCTGCGGCGCTTTCGAGCTCGAGCTGGGATCTTGACGGCGTGAGTTGAACGAGGATATGAATTCTATTGACCCCGGAGACTCGCCGAGGAGGTTGTTGAAGTGGTCAGCGGCTTCTTGCTTGGTTAATATAGAGGCGTAATTCACGACCTGCTGCAAATCCTCCTCCGGTAGAGGAAGCAGCTTCGAAAGCTGTGCGACTGACATGACTGCTGTTCTTCGGAATCATGTGTAATTGGAAATGCGTTGAATGGCTGCAGCATCGGGATTTGGTTGTGATGTGTTTGTAGACTGTCAAATATATTTTGTTTAGTGGGGAAGCTCCAATGCATCATCCGGAGAGTGGATAAGCGAAACAACCCCCTGAAAACTGAGCCGCTCACATACGCATAGCGCCGGATACCGGATGCTTCACAGCTATTGTTATTTCAAGTCACGAGGCACGTGACACGACGCCGCTTTGCTCACCCTCGCTTCACCTCGACCTCACCTCGACCTCACCTGTCCTCACCAGCCTTCGTTGTGCTCTCTCCACCACCTTTCCTCTGCCCACCCGTAGGCCTAGGGTGTGCTCGTCCCCGGTCGCGCGGCATCGAGAGCGTATAGCTAAAGAGGTTAAGTGATTTTCACATGATCTCAGATAGAAGCATTCCTACCCAACTGCCCAAACCACTCGATCGCCCACTCCCCCGCCCAAAATTTTGTGAATTTTTCAAAGTGCTTAGAAGATTCTAAAATTTTCAGGAATGACTATAGTGAGGTCCCTAATCACGAATATATACTCAGTTTTATTATTCAGAGCTGTTGTTATAGTGAAACGGGGGTTTGAGCGGTTGAATGGTTTGGGCGGTTGGCTAGTGAACGCTTCTACTGCGCGTGGCTTGATGATTCAGCTCAGCTACTGCATCCTGTTGCATCAAAGGCTTACTTGCTTTGAAATCAACTTGTCCTACGTTATATAGAAAGTTGATTAATTGAGGCGGGTACGATTTTTATGGGGGCAATTTCGTAAGGCACGAACCGGAGATTAATTAAGCCGACCTGCTAAGCGACCCAATTAAAACAAGATTACCTGATCCTTCCGTTCTAACCACTTAGTAACAGACCGACCAATGAAAGCACTCGTATAGTCAGCCAGCTCCTCCTCTTACTGCTTTAGTAAGCGCTTACATGCCTCTTCATCTAGCGAATCAGAGAGCTTTATAACCTCAAAGAAGCGGGTCCGGACTGACTCTAGCGCCTCACTCGTGACTAGCTTCGCTTCTAAGTCATGTGATAATGTTTTCACTTCTTTGTCAACCTCTACTAGCGCCCGGCTAATATAGATTTCGAAGCCTGATTCGTCGAATTGCTCTACTAAATCTTTCTAACTCGGCTCTTCTATTTCTCTAAGGGTCTCAAAGGTATAGATCATGTGCCTATAAGGTAGCTAATAAGAGCGTGCGAAGCGATAGTCGCACTTACCCGATTTGGAAAGGCGAGGAAGGAGTCACACTCTCAAGGCCGGCAGAGTTGTCAAAGCATGCTCTCAAAGCGCTCATCACATAGAAACACGCTCGCGCACGTTTAAGGCGAGGCAGAGGGAGAAACGAAACGACAATGGGCCATATTGTCGTCGATAATAGTTACGGGTATCATAATCGACACTTGGAAGTATCGACCTGTTGATGAAGGCTCTCTCTGATCGACGCCTGCCAGCGCCGCGAGAGCTAGAAGAATGAAGACGGCAAACTCATCAGCTCTGCGCTGACGAAAGATATAACTCAAGGCTTCACCTCCTTACGCTGCCTCCAAATTTCATGAATGCATGAGTGAATCCACAGCCAATTGGTCATAACCTTGGGTGGCATTCGTGGGAAATAGAGTCTTGCTCGATTTAGCATACCATACATACACTGCAGAGGGATGTGCCCCATGTGCTAGTTTTCTACTAGTTGTGATTTATATAATACACCAAATTGTTTCTGGTGACAGAAGATGCCGCTTCCTTTGACCCTACGTGCTCCCACGTTCTGACCGAGAGTTCAGCTAGAGGGAGCCTATTCAATCCCGAGCATTCCATCGCGTGCGTGTCATCATTACTGCTAGGGTCGGGGTCGCTATCGCTCAAACTACTCTCTTCACTCACTTCTATGCGATGCAAAAGCTTTCGGTATCTGCGGCTCGACCCTCCCGGGATCGGACAAGTGTCGTATTCACGTACATCAAGCCTGTTCTTTGACCCCTCTGTGCCGTATCACAGATACATGAATCTCTATAGTGCCTCTGAATGAGCCCCCAGCTGATCCTTTACTCCTTTTGAGTATCGGTGCTGATGTCTGCCTTGCTAGGATCTGCATGAATCCCCCAAAGCCACCTGACGCGACATCGTCGCTGCATGTCTCTCCCTTTACCCAGTTGTTCCTTTGCTAGTATAGTTTGGGTGCTAACGTTGGTGCAATTCTGCCTTGCTATAATCCGCATGAATTTCCTAAACCTTTGATGAATCCTGCTTGCATCGCCG
Organism: Cudoniella acicularis; assembly: GCA_013054445.1. Classification (NCBI taxonomy): domain Eukaryota; kingdom Fungi; phylum Ascomycota; class Leotiomycetes; order Helotiales; family Helotiaceae; genus Cudoniella; species Cudoniella acicularis. Next base: position 17,682 of record JAAMPI010000434.1, read on the forward strand.
CTACATGGATCTCGTGGCAGCCAGAAGGCGCAGCAGCCAACCAGCTTTCTCCGTCGCCGAGATGAGTCTGCCTGTATACGTCTACGAAGCACGCCTGCTCTTCTTAAGCTGCGGGGGCGTGCCGATGTGGCCTAGTCCTGCACGGCACCTTGTTAAACAGAAATACCGGGGCGTTATATTCCCCTTACTTATTGCAACTTCGCTCTTAGGAAGACTGTGCCTCGTCTTATATGAAATAGGAGAATGTAGAGGTGCTGGGAGCCTAGACGCTAACGGACGTTGGACTCGTAGCACCGTTTTTTTTTGTACCTTTCTAAATAACTATGTAAAGTTTTGCTCTCAGAAAATTGAAGTCGTACACTCATATGCGAGTTGGGTTGTTTAAGGGGAGTTGAGGAGAGGTTGAGAGGGGCATTAAGCGAGGCCCCTTCGGTTAAAAATGGGACCCAAATCGGCTCCCACAAGGACCCTTGATAAATGTGACAGGGGACCGAGAACGGCCACCGTCACGATATCTTGACAGGCTCAGAGATGTGGCTATGCTGTAGGTAGTAGGATCTACAAAACCCCATTTATAGATAATATGGAAACTATAACCGATTCTCGATGGAGCCAGAAGGGGATCCCCCTAAGCGTGCTCCATCCACTATCGCTCTCACCTTCGACTCACCCTTGCTCACCTTGACTCACCCAAACCCGCCGGTAAAGCAGCTCTGCTCACCTTTCCGAACAGAAACGGATTTTCTTCATGTTAGGATTGGCGTGTGATATTCATCTGTTGTTGCTGCCAGAACGCTGACAATGCGGCGGAGGGAATTCGCTCTTTGGAGGAGGGGGAGGAGATTCAGGATGAAACGCATGCGCAAGTGCGTAATCAGAGCCGCGACAAGTGGTAGGCCTTCAGATGTTTCTGTAAACAATCAGTAATGTTTTGGGGCTATTGATATTGGTACGGAAATTCAGTTGACTCGAGCAAGACGTACTTGACTTGAAAGCCATACTCCCTTGAGTTTCAAAGAGAATGTTAATCGCTGTTTCTTTCTCCTTAATCTGGCAGCATACATTATCAACATTCTTCAAAAGGCTCACGTCGGCCTTTATAAACTCGAACTTGCCATCTGAATTAAGCTGCTTGCACTCCTTGATGATGCGATCGGCACACTCCTGTGACCGTCCGACGATATAGACTCGGGGTTTGGTGGTATACTTAGTAAAGGCTTTCAAAGTGTATTCGCCAACGCCACTAGTTCCTCCTACGAAGACGGTAACGAGGCCTTGAGGGAAGGTGGAGGCGATTCGCTCGTTAGACTCAATGACTCTCGGGAGTAAAACCACCTTATTATAAAGGTCGATTTGGGAAGGCAACAAAGTTCGAGGGGCTAAAGAAGCAGATACTGTCAATGCAAGTTGGGTTGTTAGAGAACTTTATGTTCGCAGGTATTGCGGAGTCGGAAGCTTCTAACTAGCCGTGTTCTGAAAACGATGCGGATCGGTATCAATAATACAGATAACAAATATGCCTGTAATGGGCTCGTATTTTCCGATTTGGATGAACCGTGAATTAACTTTTATGGCATGCCTTGCAATTTGGGGTCTAAGCGAAAATGCGCAAGCACACTTTGAAAATAGTAAAATAACCAACAGTAATTTGTCAAATAAGAATAGTGAGAAAAAGGGAAAATTCCTGTAAGAATTGATACTCATAATTAATTCACCCTAGCTAAGTTCAAAGCAGTTTAACTTTTAAAGTGTTTTTGTCAAAAATGCTTGATATCACCGACCCGAGTTTGGGGTGAGGCAAAAGCCCGTTCAAAACATGCACCCACGGTGGCGTTTCGGGTTGTGGGGGATGCAGCAACCCTACCTTAACATGCACCCCTTTGGTCTCGTACCGCCGTAATTGGCTTAGCGCTTACTCAACTTTTTAGAATCGTCCTCGAACCCTACCGTACATCGCTCACTCAATGAGCCCCGAGACACTCGTATTCCTCTTTCATTCATATTCAGTCTCATGATTTGGTGTGCAATCCATTCTTTTCCACCGAAACTTTACAATGCAGGAACTATTACCTTCTCCCATGAGGTTCTCAAACGAGTCTTCTCTTGGCCCCTCCCTCCTTGATCTTACCAATACCTTCGTTCTCTCGACAACACCAAACTCGGTAGTAAGGGACCGAGATATCGCAAGGCCGACGAGCTCGCCTCGTCCCCTCGATCCTTCGGCCCCCACGTGACTGGTCACATGATCCTGGGTCGTGACACACGAGACCTGCAAGTCCAAGACCAACACATCGAAGTAGTCGAAGGAGTCATCGACACCGATTCCCATTATTTCAATCCCGAAGAAGGCTACATCCTTACAGGAGCTATCTACCAAGCACGAGTCCGCTTTGCCGCCGTTCAATTCCAAAAGTTTCCACACCTCTTCTACAAAAAAGGGCAAACTCCATTCATTCACAGACATTTATACACAGAATACCATCCTGGAATCATCCAAGATGCACTCAGTGCTTGCGCTTTGTACTGCGGGAAAAACAAGGAAAATGAATCCCTCGTATTCGCGGATGTTAGCAGAAAGACCCTTGATTTAGCTGATGCCGAAAGGGTGTTCGCTTGTCCCGTACACTTGCTCACTTCTACGCAAGCTTTGCTCCTCTATCAGATCATCCGACTTTTCAATGGTGATATTCGCCTAAGAGTCGATGCGGAGACCAGCGAAAGTGTTCTCATTTCTTGGACAGAACAGGTGCTCAACCGGATGAAAGCATCATCTGAGTTCCACTAGAAGGAAGTCTGTAAAGAGAAGGAACATTTTCAGGTTACAGTTGGGCAATGGGATACTGCTATTCAAGGAGTGAAGCCTTCCGATATCGATGAGTTGGGAATCGTTGTGATGGCTTCGTATAAGGGTATGGACTTAACCTGCGAATGGCTTGGAAGGGAAAATTTATCGAGATGGGGGTTGGAATGGGGATCAGTACAGGCGAGAGATTCGTAGAACAAGATACTCTGAATAAAATCTGCCTCTACACATGCCGATGCCTTTTGTACTAAAAGATCCTTAGTGCAGAGGTCCGAAATTGTCCTGATTCTCAGCCTGGACACTCGTCTCACTGAGGTTCTGACTGTAAATGCTGCTTCGCTCACTCAGGCATACCCCCAAGCTCAATCTTGAACAAATACCCCTTCTCAATCTCTTCCTTTCTAGCAACCAATTCCTCCACATCCCAACTACAATTCAAATTCCTTCCGCTTAAAAACCCTGCTTTTTCGGAGCCAACAAGCCATACACAAAAAGCGCCGGGAAGCTCTATTGCCCCAATTTCATCAGTATATTTTCTCATCTACCAATTACAGTTCTCGCAAAAGATGAGAGGAAAAAGGGAGAGAAGCTCACCAATACCATCCCAAACCTCGGCAACGTACCCACTCTTCGTCGACATATCAGTCTTCACAATGCCAGGCATGACATTAAAGACCCTCACTGCCTTTCCGTCCTCCACCTCCCCAAACTCCCTCCCAAAATATTCCCCTACCTTCGCCACAGCCAATTTACTTGCGCTGTACACCGCGGCCCCCTTGAGATATTTCATATGTGCTGCTAAGCTGGTAATATTAATAACCGTTTTCTCTGCCCTTTTCCCCTCTCCATTTTCCAACTCCGTCAACTTCATAAATGTCAGTGTGGTAACAAGCGGACCCTTAACATTAACCTCAAAAGCCCTCCAATAATTTTCCAAGTTTTCAAGTTCACATGGACCGCCTTTACACAGATACCCGGCGTTATTAACCAACACGTCAATTTTTCCCCATTTCCCTATCACCTTTCTAAACGCCTCTCCAACTTCTTTGTGGTCTGCAACGTCGGCGATGTAGTACTCGACCGCAGTGTTTCCTTTGTTTTGGGGTGGAGAAAAAAGGAAAGAGCGAGTGGAGAGAAGGGTGGACTCGGTGCGTCCGAGGAGAATCACGGCGGTTGCTCCAGCAGAGACGAATGAACTGGCGATGGATCGACCGATGCCAGTGCGGCGCGGTGATGAGGATGATTTTTCCAGCAGCAGATAGGGAGGGATTGGTGGGGTTAATGGGTGGTTAGATGGAATGATGGTGGGTTATGGTGAAAGACATATTTGATTGATCGGTAGGAGCCAAGTAAATTGACGAAAAGAAGCTTCGAATATGAAAAGGTTCACGACAATGAAGTTCAGGTAACGATTAATAGATGCGATGGAGATCGAACGGTTTATGATAAAGCATTGAAAAAAGAATGCAAATGAGGTATAAGTAGATAGTTTTGAAGAATTCAGTTCCGCTTGCGAAGCGGGGCTGCGGAGAAAAGGGAGGAGTTCCACTGTGGCTCCGCATTTGTTCTTCCGACTAATATTGAAGCCTGAACCTCTGTAAAAGTAGTTTATTGTTAATTACAAGAATAAAGTCGTGTAAAAGTAATCATGGGTCCTTCCTATAGGAATTTTTCAAAAATCATGGTTTTACTGTCTGCCTCCCTGGTGGAACTTGATTGCTGGGCTGGGCGGAACTCAGCTTCCACCTCAACCTACGCTCCACCAAGGGCTAAGTAAAACGTAACGAGCTGCAAAATACGATATAATTATATATTTTGTGAGGTTGTCTTTAGGAAGCTCAATTCTATAACAAAAGATAAAGTAATTTAATTTTGAGATCGTTGGTGTTACGTTCACGGCTCACCAGCACCGCGAGTTCTTCTAATAAAGTTAATGTTGCTCATATCAGTAGCTCTTATTTATGGAGCTCAGGAGATTTATCATCTTTCCCCGTCGCAAAATCCACTAGCAATCTTTCTCCTTTCAAGATCATCTCCAAAAACTCCCGTCTCGTTCCCCAGAACCTGAAAAGCCATCGCCATTCCACTTGCATGATGCCACAGTATATGGCAGTGAAATAGCCAAATTCCTTCATTATCCGCCCAGAATCTAAGTACTACGTACCCTTTCGGTGGCACGTTGACTGTATCTCTTTTTGGAGGATTGACAAGATTAAGTGGGCCACATGGTGGCTCCGAGCTAGTAGATGTGAACGGGTTGTAGGTTTGAGGGATTGTGGTTTGCGTCTGGGAGCAAGTTGCGAGTACGAAGAATGAGAAGCCGTGCTGTGCGGAAATGGGTGTTAGAAACGACTTCAAGAAAGCGCTGAATTATGGAGGAGAAATAACCTACAAGATGGAAAGGATGTCCAGCAGTATCCATGTTGTTGAGTATTATATCAACCCATTTTGGCGAATTACCAGTCCAGGGAACAAGTTGATTAGCGTCCCAGACTGAACGGTCGAGGGATATGAGTGGCTGGGGTGGGCTTTCTTGCGGGCGCCAGGATGTGCGGTTTATTCGGCCCATAGGCATGTTCATGTTTGTGGAGACGATGATTACGTTGGTATAGAGCACAAATGTTTCATCAGCCGTAGTGGAAAGTGTTTGCGGCGAGAGGGGAGGGCCAGAGACAGTAGCGAGGTCAAGTGATATAAGCGTTTCCGGTTCGGAAATTGAGACTGATCCGTCCCAGACAGGGTCTGAAGATGGCCCCAAAAATATGGGGAAAGATTGAGATGCGGTGAGCTTTAAGCTTCTCATGACGAAGTTTCTATAGAATAATTAGTTGATTATCCATATTTCATTTCAATATGGCAGAGACTTACTCTTCATCAAGTGTCACAATCAGATTAGTTTCTAATATATTTTCCCCAAATTCGACGATGAGATCCATTCTTTGGCCTGGGTAAAGAATTCCAACGGCCTCAACCCCGTCAATCATGTTGCTGGCTCCAATTTGGTTTCCGCCATCAATTTCGGTTGCAGTAATTTTCGACCCCGGTATGAAAATTGTGAGTCCTGCCAGTAAGCTAAAATTAAAGCATGAGTCAGCTTCAACTTTTTTTGTGCTGAAAAATATTAACATACCCTACGTTGATGACACGGAACCTATGTTTCTTTCCTTTCTCAAATTGTAATTGTGGCTTCTCCTTTGCCGTGCACTTCAAGTCACCCAATTCTGTCATTTTCGAGCAATTGAAAGAACCGATTCCGTTTACGAGAATGGAGTCTGGGACCGGCTATGAGTAACAAGTCAGCCTATCCCATAACAAAGTCGGGGGATGATGCTGTACCTCTGCGCCAGCACTTGACCACTAGACAGCATGTAATTAGTATTTTCCTATTATAGTAGGAAATGAATTCAAGCGGAAGAAAAGGGTCCATTTTTCTTTATGGAGAATGAGTACGAGTTGAGGAGGTGACGGGTTAATAGTAGGGAATAAAGTTGTGAACTGTTTGATTAATACTCACATGAAGATATTTCTTCAACAGATCATTAGTATGGTGATGATACCAGTCCCCAATCATGAAGAGAATCTCATCGTCGTATTCGTGGAGATTCTGTTCACTTTCGGTCTCTATAAGCTGGTGGATAACCAATCCGCCATACAGACCGTCACCAGTCTGTTCATGGGAATGTGAATGATACCTATAATTAAATTTAACATAAGTACTCGGAATAAATTGAATTTTAAGATATCATACCAGAATGTGCCCGCCTCGCTTTCCCCAATCTGAAATCTGTACGTGAAGTTTTTGTTTGCTGGGATGGGACATTGTGTAATTCCAACTGTGCCGTCCATTTCATTTGCTCCTGCTTCAGCGTAAGCATGATACCAATTTCTGACAGAAATTGTAGGGCGATTGTATACCTTTCATCTCTAACCCATGCCAATGTATTGACACCCCCTCCGCGTCCGTTAACTTGTTCACCACTTCCACGACGATTGTGTCACCCGAGCGGGCCTCAATAACAGGACCTGGGAATGCATCTTGACACGGAGTTAGTTAAATGACAAATTCACAGGAGATATAGCATCTACCATTAATAAGAAAGACGCGTTTATTAACTCCATCCGGAGCTCTCACGCCTGAAGTAATGACCCAATGGTGATATATTGTGGTTGGCTTTCGAGAAGAATGATCATGTGGGTGGAGGATTTGAGGTAGTGTGGGTGAATTCGGAATGTGAGGAGATGATGAGTGAATTGAGTGTTGAGAGTCTCCAACCGAAACGGGGCGTGAGAAGAATCTGTCAGGATATAAATTAAGTAGTAGGAAGCTTGCGACAAGAAGAAGTGAGGCCGCTGTTACAACGACAATTTTTTTAGCTCGTAACTGAAACGGCCCTTCAACTCTCAATTTCATGATCGCGAGACAATTGTCACAAAAACTTCAACGCTGTGTTACTGAAGTAGTGGAGAAGGATGGCCGCTCCCTGAATGAAGGCCGGGAGGCGGTTGGTATAAACTTACAGCCTCACTGGTGTAGTCCTAAGCCATGAAGGATTAGCATCAGAGCTACAGACCTAAGCTATCGCCTACAAGCACCCATGGCTGCAGTCACTTCACATCAACAATATGGTTTTAAAAATGACCAGGATAAAATGTTAAAAGGTCATACCTTCATCATAGTAGGGCTTTTTCCCGGTTGCCGAGTACCTGCAATAACTATCCCACCTCGGGTAATTCCTATCCTATTGTTGGATGTGGCTTAATTCTGAACTTTGTTGCATTTCAAATTCAAGAAGCCGTCGACAGAAGTAGTCGTTCAAACCGTGTCCTTCGTTAAGTCATATTCACCCCGCTTTATGGCTATGTTTACCGCTTGAATCGGATAAACAAAATGTAAAAGCTCGCAGATATATTTGGCGCAATGGTAAATGGAATGCAGAATTTATCCAACCCCTCTTAGGAATTCACGTAATGATATCCCTTGTTTACGGGAATTCCGAACGCTGGGTGACCTGGGTGCATCTCTTTGTCTTATAAGACGACATTTGTGGCTCGTCTAGTGTAGAATGGTGACATTTGCCTAATTTTATCAATTCAGCCACCAATCGGGAATGCCTAGAAACCCACGCAGTCCACTGGTTTCAGCCAAGAAATAAAAAGCAATTCTTCGCCCCGTAGACTGTTGAAAAGTACGGCTCGTCTTCCATCATTCTGATCTCAGCAGTAAGCTAAAACTTCTTTTCTTTTATTCTTTCTTGGGGGGAATTTCTAAACGACATGTGTAGCGAGCGACATCTATAGCGTGTGTTGTTGGAAATCAAACAATAGGATTCACCTAGTCCACGCACAATTATTGAATCGATCGGCTGGTGCGATTTCTTTTGTGTATTGTATTTCTCTAATATAAAAACATTCAATTTCGAAGCCAAAGGCATTTATTTAATAAGCTAGTCTGAACCATGAGTAGCTCAACAGACTTATGGCTCGAGCCTCAAAATCTAACATCTCGACCCAAAGTACTGGACTCCCCACGAATTGAAGACTGGATAAACGCAATTGCAAAATTTCCAATCTCAGCAATGAAGGCAACAGGAATTGCTGTCGCCGTCGCTGGCACCATCTCGATTCTGTTCACCATCTCTACATTTTTTACCCCCGCAGACGCAGGGTCTTTAGCAGATATTAAGCATGTTGTGATGATCATGTTTGAGAATAGATCTTTTGATCATGTATGTCCCCACTTTATCTTTACTCGCACTTCCACCGTTGAAAATCTAATTTCATCTTCAGTATTTCGGAACAATGGCAGGAGTTCGCGGATTTTCGGATCCAAACGTGCAGGTCAATCCTACCACTGGCCATTCCACATTTGAACAGTGAGTTTAGTCTACCTTCAATGGCAACAGTCTCTCCTTGCAAAAGCTAATTTATATTTTCTTCGCTGTAAAGGCTGGTTGATTCAAGTCTCTCAAACAAAACTGATATTCTTCTTCCGTACTACTCCGCTTATCTCGGTGGAAATTGGACAAATGCTGCCCAATGCACTTACGGTGGTAGTAATGCCTGGAAGGAAAATCATGCAGCCTACAACGGGGGACTGAATGACCACTGGGCCTTGAATAATACTCCGCAAAGTATGCAATATCATACCAGAGAAATTATCCCAGTTCACTTTGCAATCGCAGAAGCTTTTACGGTCGCAGACATGTACCAGGCGAGTTTTCTTTGATACAAGAGATTACCTTGAGGCTGACGTGAGATTTAGCAATCTGTAATGGCTTGTACCAATCCCAATCGAATTCAAGTACGCTTCATCTCGTTCGTCTCGTTTCTTATTTTCCACTGATCGAGGAAGCTGACATCTAGACATCGTAGTGGATGACTGGCTCTATCAATGTTCCCGGTGGACCTCAAAGCCCCGACAACGGCGGAACCGTCCTCCAAAACTCGGATGGTGCTCCTGGTAAGCCGACAAATTTCATCCCAAACTATCCATGAAGCCAATGTTGACATTTTCAGGCTGTGCCTCTGTTAACCCTCCAATTGATTGCTACCCCTTGAAATGGAAAACTGTAGCAGAGTACGCCGAGGATGCAAATGTAACCTGGCAGGTGTATCAAGACAATTTTGATTATGCCGGTGGCGAAGATCTTTTGACAGACTTCCAAACTTTCCAGCAGGCGAAACCGGGCAATCCACTCTACTACCGTGGAGTATCGTTCAACAATAACAATACCCTCGACGCATTTTTTGCCCAAGCGAAGAATGGAACGCTCCCACAGGTCAGTTGGCTTGTTGTGGAACAGGCTTTGAGCGAACACCCTCCTTGGATGCCCCAAAATGGTGCATGGTTGCAGAGGCAGGTTGTGGAGGCAGTCATGTCTGGGGAATCTTGGAAGGATACGGTACTAATGATATCATACGAGGGTATGTTTCTATTCTACTATTAATCTTCGAAACTAATACGCAAATAGAGGAAGGTGGCTGGTACGATCATGTCACACCTTATCATTCTCCGTATGGTTTCCCAACTTCACCTTTCTGCATCAAAAGCATTTGAAAACTAATTTGCTCTTGCTTTTAGACAAGGAACACCAGGTGAATGGATGCAAGACCCGTATGGAAATTTCGGATACACTTTTGCTGGACCTGGTGCGAACATAAATCACCTCTTTCGGTATATCGAAAGCTGATTCTTACAGGTTCTCGTGTTCCTTTCACTATAATTTCACCTTGGACCCGGGGTGGCAAGGTTTTCACTGAGCATGCTGACCATACATCGCAAAGTAAGATTCTTGCTAGCACTTCCCTAATATTTACCGTTTACTGACTTTAAGTAGTTCTATTCGTTGGTAAGTTCAACAAAATCTTTGCACCAAGGTTGCAAAACTGAGATAATTTCTAGAACAAGTTCTTCAAGCAAATGGCTACAATTTTCAAACTGGTAAGTGATGCCGTTCATAAATCCAAGAAACTGCTAACAACAGACTCAGAACAAATTTCGGCCTGGCGTAGGGAGCACATGTCAAACCTCGTGAATGCGTTCGACTTTGAAAACGTAAGTTCATCCTCGCCATCTACTTTCGAGAACGGAAGCTAATAATCCAGCCTGATTTCTCGATTCCGAACCTTCCTAATATAACCACGCCCGGAAAAGACTCATCCGGAAACTACAACGACATAACTATCTGCCGAGCCGACTACCCACAACTAGCCCCTATCCCATATGGCATCCAAGGGACAAATGCAAGCAAAGTTCATCTCCTTTCTGAACAAGGCTTCAAACGTGTGCGTGGAGCTCTGACCGAAGGCCGTTACTTGACCTTTGAGTTCAACGGCTATGCTCTCAGTGCTCTCACCAACCAGTCAGGTTCCACAAGCGAGTTGGTAGCAGGGGAGGCAACCACATCTCACAATGATATTCGTCAGCGATGGGTTATCCACGAGGTGGAAGAGGGAGGCACACAATTCAACATCTCCAGCGCTGTTGATGGGAAATGGATAGGTCAACACAAGCATCTAAGCTCTGAAGTGAGTGGGGCAGCAACCTTTACGATTGATTTCACGAGCGGGCAGGGGTATACTTTGAAGAGGAACAATAGCACTTTTCTATCTATTGAGCGCGGAGGTGTGGCCACCAGTCCCAATCCGGTGACCTTCGATGTATTTAGTGTTACTTACAGTACTTGAGGAAGGCCAAAAAGGTGAGGGAGACCTTGCAGAACTGGCGATTGTAGTCAGAAAATCTTGGGCTGGCCGGCTGCTTGGGGAAAACCATTATGGCAAATTAGATTTGGGGCTAAATTATTAGCAGGATTGCACACAAGTGCAAAAAGAAAAAAGATCTGGCACACTATTAATTTCATTGGTGCAACGACCCAGGTGGTGTATTCTGTCAAAATTTGGATAGTGGGTCTCATTTGTGAATCAAGAAATCATATCTCGTAACTGCAATGGCTGTTTCTGTTCTTCCAGCGACAACCTACCTAGCACGTCCCCCCTTTTTCCATCGCTTAGCTCTATACACCCTTAGTATTTAAATCCATAGTGCGCATGCACACTCTTGATTCAACCTGCACATTAAGATCAAACGATATTTTTAAGTATGGTAGGTCACTTTTATATAAGCGCATCAACCTCTAAATCCTTAACTGATTAAACACGTTTAGAAATGAAGATCGCGCTTCAGGGGTGAGGTAGGAGGGCACTTTACTGTTCACTAATTATGTTGGCGCGCGCGATATAGTGAATGGCCGCTGTAATCGAGTCGCTCCGGTGCGCCTGTTACTCGTTACGAATTAGCGATCAGAAGCTTGTAGGCCCCTATAATTTCATGAAGACACTCTCGTGTTTTCGCCAGTCAATTATCGTAATATATTGTCATACAACCAACACAACTTATACGACTGCTGCCATCACGTATTGTCCTTCTCAAATAGTTATTTGAGCGAAATGCACTTCAACATTAATTGTTGTGGTCCAGAAATCGCGATTCCTTGGCCTCGATTGAGGTCAGGGGTCAAGCGAGGTGAAAGGGGTTGCAAGTACGGCAAAGGGGGGCCAAAATACAGGGTTGAGAGTTCTTGTCGAAAAGTAGGTTTCAGCTCTTTTAGTAAGATCGAAAATGCATCGTGAAAGAGACGAGCCTCGATGTTGGAAGAAAGATCATCGCGATGCTAAGGGAATCGGAACACCGGGGTTCCACCGAAAGCGCTGCTGTGCCACCGCTGTGCCATGGCCGTGGCACTGTCAGTGGGGTTTCCTCGGTCTTTTCCGATCGCTCAGGGACGTCAACTATCACGAAAATTACACGTCGCGGGTTCTATTAAAAATAAATCTAGTAACTAAGGAGGCCTTCTCTCCCTTCGGGATTGGTTTTACAACATTTAAAAACAGAAAGTAAAATCAGCTCGCATATGCCGAATCGATATTCTCTGGAGGAATATCCAGGTGGTTCTTTTATCGATCCTTCGATCAAGCTTCTAGTGCCAGCAAGGTACAACGGCTTGCAGCGCGCCTCGGATGCAACTGGAGTCACCTCCCTATCTTGGATAGCGTATACGCCGCCCATCAATAAACCGGGCTTCTGTACCAACCATCCTCACCACTAATGCAGGAGTGGGGTTGCGAGTAATTTCTGGGTCCATCTTTCCTCCTGAATCGTCAAGTTGGTTTTCCAGCTTCTTATTACTCCATGTTGCCCCTCCAATGCCCGTTGATAAGACCATCCACGTGCGGCTGTCTATGCAGATGTGCTCGGCATGGACCGCGAGATTGGAGTCGCACCGGCGATCCAAACATGGGGCACGACACTTCCTTGTCGATTTCAATTCGAGTAGTTATAAATGCCAAAGCCCGGCTTCTGCGATGAAGCGCGTCTGCAGCCTGCTTGACTTCTCGCCGTCGTTGTTCTTAGTCCTACCTACCCAGTGCCTCTCGTTTACTTCCTGGGAATCAACAAACCAGAACGGAATATGAAGGTGTTTACAACTATCGCGCTCCTTGGAGTGGCTGTCCAGGCTGTCCCAGTGGTTGATGAATCGTATCCTTACACGGGTCCCGCAGTGCCTGTCGGCGATGTAAGGACAATTGCATTCTTTTTATTTCCCCCCTCTCTCCAGAATTGATTTGCGATTTCATATATTTCCAAAAGCAGCTGGAAGCGGAAGTCTTCGCCCATTTACTTGAACCATATTTTAGAGAAAAGAATGCTAACATATAACCTATAGTGGGTTGATCCAACCATCAATGGCAATGGAAAAGGGTTCCCACGCCTTGTAGAACCTCCGGCGGTCCAGCCAGCAACATCCAACCCCTCGAATAACATCAATGTTATTGCTTTGTCATATATCCCGCAGGGCATTAACATCCACTATCAGACTCCCTTCGGTCTGGGTGTGGCTCCGTCCATTCAATGGGGGAAATCCCTCACGGCTCTGGACCAGCAAGCCACTGGATTCTCTCACACGTACGTATTTTAAATTTAAATTTAACCCTGGCTCATTATACCACAATTAAAGTGAAAGAAAACACGAAATGCTGACTTGAATGACTTGATCCAGTTACGACCGTACTCCGCCCTGCTCCTTGGTCGCTGCTGTGACGCAGTGTAGTCAATTCTACCACGAAGTCCAGATTTCGGATTTAAGCCCGGATACTACATACTACTACCAGATCTCTGCTGCTAATGGCACTACTGCTTCAGATGTCCTAAGTTTTACCACAGCGCGTGAAGCAGGCAACACCAAGGAGTTCACTCTCGGCGTTCTCAATGACATGGGTTATACCAATGCTGCAGGCACATACAAGCAACTTCTCCAGGCTGTCGATGAAGGTATGGCGTTCGCATGGCACGGTGGTGACTTGAGTTACGCGGACGATTGGTATTCTGGAATCCTTCCTTGCGAAGACGATTGGCCTGTCTGCTACAATGGTACCTCTACTGAGCTTCCTGGCAACTTTCCAATTCCGGCCGAGTATGAAGTCCCGCTCCCCGCTGGCGAAATTGCAAATCAAGGTGGTCCACAGGGTGGTGACATGAGCGTTCTTTACGAATCCAATTGGGACCTTTGGCAGCAATGGATTGTCAATATTACCGCCAAAGTCCCATACATGGTCCTCCCTGGAAACCATGAGGCGACATGCAGCGAATTTGATGGGCCCGGAAACGTCTTGACTGCTTACCTGAATAAAAACATCACAAATGGTACTGCTGCTAAATCTGACCTCACGTATTACAGTTGTCCGCCATCACAGAGGTAGAGGTTTCCCTGCAGCGTTGAAAAATACAATTTTCCGAACGAAAATCACTAACAATAACCGCAGAAATTTCACAGCCTACCAGCACCGTTTCCAAATGCTGGGAGAAAAGACAGGTGGTGTCGGCAACATGTGGTACTCTTTCGACTACGGCTTGGCCCATTTCGTCTCGCTCGACGGAGAGACCGACTTCGCCAATAGTCCAGAATACCCTTTTGCTCGCGATGTCACAGGCAACGAGACCAAACCCACCGAAGAGCAAACCTACGTGACTGATAGCGGGCCATTTGGTAAAGTGGGCAATTACAAAGACACCAAGACCTATGAGCAGTACCAGTGGCTGGCCAAAGATCTCGCCAACGTCGACCGCACCAAGACCCCGTGGATCATTGCTATGACCCATCGTCCCATGTATAGCTCGCAAGTTTCCTCCTACCAAGCAGATGTTCGCGCTGCTTTTGAAGCCCTGTTGCTGCAATATGGCGTCGATGCTTATCTTTCAGGGTATGTTTCTTGACTCACTTTTCCATTTTGACTTTTTCTTTTATCCTCTCGGGGTACTTCCATACTCATATCTACTCTTTAGTCACATTCATTGGTATGAGCGTTTGTGGCCTTTGACTGGAAACGGTTCCATAGACGCCTCTTCCATCCTCAATAATAACACCTACTACACCAACCCCGGTGTATCCATGACACACATTATCAATGGCATGGCCGGCAATATTGAGAGCCACAGTACACTCTCAGAGGGCGAGTCGACCTTACCCATCACTGCTTTCCTGGACTTCCAACACTACGGATTCAACAAAATAAAAGTCAATGCTACAGCCCTGACATTCTCTTTCATCCTCGGACAGGATGGATCCGTCATGGATAAACTCACATTGCTAAAGCGAAAGTCCTCTGGAACTGGCAACTCTACCTCCTCCTCCTCCTCGAGTGCCACTGCGTCTTCTACGAGCGGAACTGCTTCGGCCAATGGAACCGCATCCGCCACTATCACCACTTCCTGGACCAACGGAACAAGCTTATCTCCTAGCAGCACTTCCAGCGTAGTCTATTCCACCATTTCCAGTCCTGTTGTTACAGATTCTTCTACCAATGGAATCGCATCTACTTCTGTCGCTTCTTCTGGGGTTGTCGCTACCAGCGTTCCTCCAACCAATACTCCTGGTGTAACCTACACCACAGAGGTTGTCACGGCATACACCACCGTTTGTCCTGGTGCCACAATTTTCACCCAGGGCAGCAGCACTTACACCGTCACCGAGGTCAGCTTCTACCTAATGCGAGATTCTTCCCATTTTTAAACTAATTTATGAATCTAGGCCACGACTTTAACAATCACCAACTGCCCATGCACTCTCACCTACATTGTGAGCAGCACGTCAGCGTAAGTCCCTTTGGCTCATCCAAATTCCACATTTCACAATCTAAATCACAATTTTAGCACACCTCTCAGCACCGCAATCCCAGCCACATATTCGGTCTCCGGCTCTGGAGCCTTAGCAATCTCAAGCAACATCCAAGTCCCCTCTTCTCCATCACCGACCTCAATCAGCCCCGCAACCTCCGCAATCCTCAGTTTGGCGAGTCCAGGAACTTCTAATGTCGCCAGTAGTATCGTGGCCGGTTCTTCACCAGTTCCCGTCTCCGCTGCTCCTGCTACTTCTATAATTGCCAGCAGTATCGTCGCTGGTTCTTCACCAGTTCCCAGCTCCGCTGCTCCTGTAGTAGCTACTTCCGCCATCGCAAATACAGCTATTAATGGCACTCATACTCCCGCTGGCACCGCAGGTACTACTACTACCAGTACGCTGGTTGCGTTTACTGCTGGTGCCAGCCGCGGACATGCCGTGTCGTTTGTTGGTCTAGCGGGTCTACTCGCTTTTGCGGTTTGCTTAATGTAATGTGAATGTGGTATGAGTCACGCATAATTTATAATAGAAACAAGAACAATGAGTTCAACAATTTCAATCATCTGAATCTGCAATTCTACTGAATTTTCAGAAGTAGGAAGCCAATTACCTATCTAATTTTCTTCCCCCTTCCCCACCCTCTCAAAAACTTCCAACAACCCACCCAACGAAACAATCTCCCACCCCCTCTCCTTCAATCCTTTTAAAATCAACTCCAACTGCGGCGCCGAATGCCCCCTCCTATCATGCAAAATGATAATCCCCCCAGGCCTAACCATACTCAAAACATGCCTCGCATTAACCCTCGCACTCCACACCATCGGATCATGCGGGTAGATACAACCCAGCACCATCTTATACCCCAACTCTTTAACCCTCTCCACCATCTTAGTACGAAAAAACCCTCCACCGGGACGAAAATACTTCATCCCATTTTTATTCAAAGGTAATAAAGCTTCAACAGCTTTTATCTGCTCTTCGAGTTGCGATAATGGGCGAAGAATGCTTTTCTCATCGCTCCAAGCGTGATTTCCTACTTCGTGTCCTTCATCGTGCATCCGTTGAAGGAGAGAAGAGTACCCGGGGACTTGGTCGCCGATGATGAAGAAGGTGGCTTTGGCGTTGTATTTAGCGAGGGATGAGAGGAGGGTGGAAGTATAAGCGGAGGGAGAGTCGTCGATTGTGAGGGCAACGATGCGCTGATTTGCGGGGAGGGGGAGCTGGAAGAGAACGTCTGGGTGGCGGTGTTGCATGAAATCGAAGAGGGGTTTGGGTGGGTAGTAGATAATATAGATGAGTAGGAGGAGTAGGATGAAGATGAGGAGTGTGGTGAGTAACATTTTTTAGTGCGAGGGCGTGATGATGGTGAGTTGAGCTAGATTGATTATCAGTTACTTAGGGATTGCTGTAGGAATACGGTTGCAAAATTCACTGTGATTATTTTTGGGCGCATACTTCATGCCCGTTTAATCAAAGTGCGATGACGTGGTTAAATGAAGGTTTTACTGCTTTTTCTTGATGTCGAGTGGCGTTTGTGGATATCCCTTGCTGAACACGCGGGGTTTGGAGAAGTGGGGTAATTTACAGTCACATGCGAACACCCCCCTATTGACCTGAAATACTTTGGCGTACCAGACTTAAGACTATATCCAAATAAAGGCATTTCTTTGCAGGTAGTGTTCTAAGAAATAAAAAATACACCTAAACCAAAGTGAAGAAACTCAAACTCAAATTGAAGAGCGATGTGGTGAAAGGTAAATGATTCTCTTCGAACTGAGCATTTCTTAATCAAAGCTGAACTGAGTACTAAAACAATTGTTGAAACATACTACTTCTACCCCTCAGCAATTGATAGGAACTGTGAGGTTGTGGCTTGAGACCAAGATGCGCTGTTCATCTACCACGGTCCGGTGTGCGCGCTTATGATTGGCCAGGAAAGTCAACCTCCGATTACAACAAAGCAATACACCACCCTTCTATCTCAGATGCAAGCGAGGCAAAAGCAAGATAATATTTCCACGTCAGAGGATCTTGGTTATACCAAGGCCGCAGGGACTTGGCAGCATTCTCTATATATATATATCCTATTGCTTGATTAGGATCTGGGCATATTTGAACGCCTGGAGGACACAATCGAGCTTCTTCCTATCTTGAGACTTGAAAAACTTGGGAAACGAGCGACCTAAAAAACCTTTTGATTAAGTGCCGCCATCATGCATCGTCGAGAAGATGACGATTACGAGTATGTCTAATCATTAAAGTTACACAAGCCATCTACTTAACATTTTCTAGAAAATACTTCCGGCAGTCTGAGACAGCCGAGCAACAAGACTACGAAGCCAACTTGCTACGGGGGTTCTATCCGGATTCATATCACCCAACAGACGACGGCACAGGACGAGTTCGAGACTCCTCTCACCCCACAATCCAAAACAAAATGAAAGATTTCTGGAAGAACACCATGGAACCAGCCATTGCGGACGCCACCGTCAACGTCAACATTGTGAAGAGCGCCTTGATGGTCGAATCCAATGTGAATCAGGATATCAACAACGTCACTCGATTTCCGGAGATTCTAAAGGTGGCCGAGGTGCGCAGGGGACTTGATCTTGGATTGGAGGAACGGCGATTTTTGGAGATGAGGAAGGTGCACGTGAGGAATTGTTTTGCGAGGTATATGGGCCTTGATCCGGCATCGGTACATCCGGATGATATCCCCACGGTTAGTTTTGGGGGAAGTGGTGGTGGGTTTCGTGCTATGATTGCGGTGCTGGGTTACAGTCAAGAGATGAAGAATACTGGATTGTGGGACTTATTTACTTATGTCGCTGGCGTGTCAGGTTCATGCTGGGCTCTCGCTGGATACTACACGTTTGGAGAAGCAAGTGTGGAGAAAGTCATCGAGAATTGCAAAGATAGATTTCATCCGGACCACCCGCTTTCTCCGGAAGCGATTCGGAAGCTCCTCACAGTCCCGGATGGAGCATATGTTACATTGGGCCCCTTAGCTCAGAAACGGAAGAGCGGACTTAGCACTGTTGCCATGGATCTCTATTCTGTTTTCACCACAGGATATGTGTTTCTTCATCCCCATGGACCGAGTCAACAGGACGTTGCAGGACACCAAAGCACTTGGTACAAATGGAGCCATGCTAGAGACCACCTTGAAGGTGGAAAGGAACCTCTTCCAATTATCACAGCTATTCGACATGAACGACCGTGGAAAGACTGGGAAGATAAAAGCCAACCATTCAGGGAGCCAGATCATTCTGCAATCGAGCATAAAGCCGCGAAGGATGCTTGGTTCCAGTGGTTTGAAATGACTCCATTCGAAGTTGGCTGCGATGAACTTGAAGCCTGGGTTCCAACATGGGGTTTTGGTAGACCATTCGAACAGGGAAGGTCAACGATGCAGCTCCCAGAACAATCCCTCTCCTTACTTCTGGGTCTAGCGACAGGCGCACCCGCTGGACCGCTTTCATCCTATATTTCTACGATCAAGCGACAACTCCCTCCTGGTTTCATCGGGGATTCCATCTCCGAAATTGCTTCTCAAGTCTCAAGTTACTGGGGAAAACAAGGCACAGAAGAGTTCGAAAACCACCATCCGTTACACGCATCCAACGAGCACAATTTCGTCTTCCATCTCTCCAAGCCTCCACCAGGAAAATCTTACCCACCCGGCCTCGAGAATTCCCCACGCATCCACCTCGTCGACAGCGGCATGGACAACAACTGTCCCACATACGTCCTGCTACATCCCAGCAGAGAGGTCGATGTCATTCTCAACATGGACGCATCAAGCGACGTCCAAAAAGACACCTTCCAAGAACGCGTTGACCAAATTGGTAGCAGACGCGGTCTCAAATTCACGAGAAGGAATAATCTGAAAGCGGGAACTGACGAAAAAGATCCGGATCGCTTCAAGGGGTTGTATGCCCAAATCTATGATGGAACGTTGATCGAACGACCTCAAACGGTGGTAGATTCTTATGGAAATAAGGTGACGAATCCGCCGGCGCCAGTATGTCATCGGGAATGTACTATGGTGTATATGCCGTTGTTGCCAAATGAGAGAGCTGTACCGGGTTTTGATCCATCGACGGCGAAGTTCTCGGGCTCATATAATCTTGTTTGGACGCCGGAGCAGATTGATATTCTGGTCAAGGTTTGTGTGCAGAATTTTAAGGATGGGGAAGGGGCTATCAAGATGGCATTGGGGCATGCTTGGTTAAGAAAGAAGGCGATAAGAGAAGGAACGAGGGTCTAGTTAGAGACTTGATTTAGAGATCTATATATTCCTATATACTTAATAAGAGAGAGATGAAGTATAGCTTATAGAAGGCTTTTTTATAGAATTGATTATGAAGTATAATAATTTCACACTTACTTTATAAAAACAGGTATTAAATTAAAATTTCTGATATATATATACCTTGCAATAATTTCCTACTTTACGATCCTACTCCTAATAGAGTCAAAAAGCACTATCTCGGAAGCGGAAAACAAGTCCCCGGCTAAAGCGGTTCTAGCGTAATAAGTTCCTAACGATGCGCCACTAAATTTTCTAGCCCTTTCCCCTAAATCTTTCCTTCCCCACTCTAACCTTCCCTCTTTAATTCTAAAATTTCCGCCTTTAGAGAAAACCTCACCTCTCAGTCCTCGATTCTATTATGGTTTATGAAGCACTTCATGCTATGTAGCAGCTACTAGTAATTTTGGTGACTGAACTAAAATTAAAACAAGACCCCCTATCCCAGATATTTAAGAAGTTATCGACTCAAGCCAAAGACGAAACCGGCCAAGCGCTCTCACTCACCCCCAATAAAATGCAGCTATCCTCCCA
>JAAMPI010000435.1:0-37991 GCA_013054445.1 Cudoniella acicularis
AAAAGTTCCCAAGCCTCTAAATTTGGAGAACACCAACAACACCAGCCGCAAACCGACACGCCATCATCATCCATGGACGTTGAAATGTCACAGGAAAAGCGGGAACCTCCTTCGCCAGACACCACTTGCAAATACAATCTCTCTTGCACCAACAAGGATTGCAAATTTGCCCATCAGTCACCGGCCGCTCCTCCTAGTGCCGCTATCGATGTCAATGATGTATGCTCCTTCGGGGCTGCCTGTAAGAATAGAAAATGCACCGGCCGACATCCATCCCCCGCTCAGAAAATTGCTCACCAAACCGAGATGGATTGCAAATTCTTCCCCAACTGCTCAAATCCAGCATGTCCTTTCAGGCATCCCACCATGCCATTATGCCGCAATGGTGCTGACTGTACAACCCCTAATTGCAAATTCACACACTCGAAGGTCATGTGCAAATTCAACCCCTGCCTGAACCCGTCATGTGTGTATAAACATGTCGAGGGTCAAAAGAGAGGAAAATTCGACGACAAGGTCTGGGTTGCTGGTGAGACGAAAGAACATGTCAGTGAGAGGAAATTTGTGGATGAGAATGCTGAGGAGGAACTTATTAGACCAGGAGCTGCAGAGGCGTTAAGTCAGGAATCGGGTGCTCAGGCGGAATTGATCACATAATGCTGGTGTGTTTAACCTACGGGCGGCAAAATGGAAAAAAAATGAAACTGTATGATATTTGGAAGGTGGGCTGCATGGCGTTCAGGTCGGCGGACTGTCAGATTTTGGATCTCCTGCTTGGAGAGCCTACAGAGTTAGCTATTAAAATGGACCTTATGTCTCCTCGGCGTCTCAGAGCAAAGATCTCTGAGGTAGCCCTACAACATAATATCTTCCACGTGAAATGTGATTTATGAAAATCATTGGTAGAGGCTGTTTAACATTTTTGGTACTGATTTGCTGGTGAAATCCCAACAGCTACTGGGTGACCTGCATGTGGGGCTAAGCGAGTGCACCATGAAGCTTCGAAAGACGACTCCTCTCATGTTGCGACTTCAGGCCCCAATTGCTCGGGGCAATGCGTTCCCAGAAACCTGAACACGCCGTGGTCACTCTCCTCGGGCAATGCTTTACCACACCCAAATGCCAGAGTTTCCACAATTCTTCGAGAACGGTTCAAGGATACCGAACCAGTGCACAAACTCAACGCCAGCATGTTAACGCGCAGCGAAGAGGGTACCAGACCCATACAGAAGGGTTGAATATCAGCTCATCTACTTTATCGAACGGATACCCGTCCAAATCTCCTGTTGCCCGCTTCCAACCCCACCAGCCGAAACATGCAAAACAACAAAACAAGAGCTCGCCATCTCACGCGATTCAGAACAATGATGCCACGGGAATTGCGGTTTTGGGCGGAGGAATTACTGGGCTTGCAACTGCTCATTACCTTGCGAAGGAACTACCCAATGCCAAAATCACCATTTTTGAAGGCAGTGAACGGATGGGAGGTTGGCTCCGAAGCCAGCGCTACGATGTGAATGGAGGCAAAATCCTCTTTGAGCAAGGTCCCAGAACACTGCGTCCAAGCGCCACCGCGTCTGGGTTTACAACATTGGAATTAGTAAGTCGGGATTGACTTTTTTATCTCATTGGGGACTTTGTGCTGAATAAATATTTTCCAGATTCAAGACTTAAAACTTGAAAATCAGCTCCTCATAGCTACGAAGGACTCGGACGCGGCTCGAAATCGATTCATATATTATCCTGATCATCTCGTAAAGATGCCGAGCCCGGGAAAGCATATGTTGAACATGGCATCTATTTTCCAAGTTGCATGGTCTCTGAGAGTAGAACCGGTTTTTCAAGGACTGGTATACGGAATTTGCACGTGGCCCTTCAGAGCGCCTCGACCTAAAGATCTACAAGATGAGTCGGTGGGATCTTTCCTGGAGCGCAACCTCGGAGGGCCAAATGTCGGAGACAATATGGTTTCAGCTGTGCTACATGGTATTTATGCTGGTGACATTCAAAGGTTGAGCATCAAATCATTGATGCCTAAAATATGGTATCTTGAAGGGCTCCCGGAGTCCGTAAGAAATGGACGTGTGATGCGTGGTGGGGCTTTGATGGAATATCGGGACGCGAAACTTCACAATGAAATTTTTCAAAAGATACAGCCGTCACTCACACGTTTTTTGTCTTCTGCAAGTGTGTATACGTTCAAGGACGGGATTGGGACTTTGTCAGGGACGTTGGAGAAATCTCTACGGGGTAATCCAAATGTTGAATTTAAGCTCAATAGTCAGATCAAGAGCCTTGAGTACGATAATAAGGACGACGCGGTCAAGGTATGTAATATTACTAATTCACCTTCTCAAAATCATACTCAAGCTCACAACATTCATAGATTACAACTGCCAGCAATCTCCCTAATTCTGGAGGCAAATACAAAAAAGTGATATCCACCATTTCTGGCCGCAACCTCTCAACCTTAACCTCAGAAGCCCTCCCCTCCCTAGCATCAATCTACTCTGTCACAGTCATGGTCGTAAATCTCTACTACACCAATCCCGACATCCTACCCCAACGTGGTTTCGGCTACCTCATCCCCCGCTCTATTTCGCTCGACCAGAACCCAGAAAGAGCACTGGGTGTTGTCTTCGACTCGGATGCTATCAAAGGCCAAGACACTGTCCCAGGAACCAAAGTCACAGTTATGCTCGGCGGTCATTGGTGGGATAGTTTCGATTCGTACCCCGACCAAGACGAGGGTACTGCCATGGCAATGGCAGTACTAAAACGGCACCTTGGCGTCCATGATGAACCGGCTCTTGTTAAAGTCGCTCTCCAGAAAGATTGTATTCCGCAATACACTGTTGGTCACGACGCGCGAATGAAAAAAGCCCATTCGGAGCTGATGGTGGCATTTAAGGGCAAAGTGGCAGTTGCTGGAAATAGCTATGCGGGCGTTGGACTTAACGACTGCATAAAAAGTGCGAGAGAGGTGGTAATGGGGTTTAAAGAAGATGATGACCTCACTGGACTAGAGCAATTCACGGTTCCTAGGCATTGGGTGGACACAGTTCCAAGTCCCATAAATTCATAGGAATAAGAAGTGGGGAGATAGATGGTTATGGAATGTAGATATGTTTGTTAGAGCCTGCTGTAACATGAGCGAGCATTTTGTAAGTCTGTGTAAGATTACGGACATAGGGTCATAAAAGAAACATTATTGAAATTGACAAATTTGCAATATTTACCCCTTTATGCTTTGAGTGCTTACTCGGAGTAGTTTGTGAGATATTATGCCAAGAAAGTAATATTACCTGACACATCTATTCGTCTTGTATGTATGCACAGTATGAATATTAATTTTATCTTGGTAATCATCTAACAACTTCCAAGTGGTTTGTACCGTTTCGCTTACGGTGCCACTGTCTCCCGATTCCCTAAATGAGCATGAATTGACTTCCCCCTATTTCTGATCGCCTCTCTCTTCTGTGTATTGAATTCCCGCCTCATCCGCCTTATGTGAACCACTGAGTATGCGAATTTCTTGCACCATTGAGTATGGGATGCCAATTTCGACTAGAATTGGACAACTTAGCTTGGTGTCTCCAGTAGTCCTGCGAGAGATTTTCATTCAACCCGAGGTTTACGGCCATGCACACCGCATTATCCCAAACATCCCCTACTTCAGGCGTGATGCCGGCAACTTCGTGAAGGACAATACCCGTGCTGCGGCAGTTAGGACAGTCCATTTTGTAGCGATCGGGGTCGTCCCAGTAATCACGGACGCAGATGTAGTGGAAGAGGTGAGTGCAGTGAAGCTGGATGAGTAACTAGTTGGCTGTGAAGTTGTACTGGCAGATAGCGCAGGGAACCTTGATTCTGTCTTTTGATATTGGGCCTTCTGGGCCTTTATCTCCGATGAGATGGATGGCGAAAAGTCCCTTCCATATGTTGACTTTGCGGGAAGGACTTTGCTTTTCGAAGCCAGGTTGCTCGATATTCTCGAGATCCCGTATGATTCGATAAAAGCTCGAGATAGCCCCTTTCATGTGGTTGTGTCTTCTCGTGGCTGAGGTGTCGAAAATAAAGTACAGTTGATCCCATGGACGCTGTTTATTCCAGTCTCGAACGAGGAGGTAGTTTCTCCTCTTCATATTTACCTCGCCGATTTTGCTGATAAGTATTTCTACACTTTTCAGCATGAAAATATCAGTCATGAGGAAGTCATCCGGGTTGTAAGATACCATATGTCATCCCTGAGTTTGTCATGGATATCCCACCACTCGTCATTGCCTACTACTCGCTTGTTTATGAAGACATCCTCGACATGTTCAGCCAAGATTCGTATTTCAAAACTTTCATGATACATCAGTAGTGAGGCCCAGAGCGACCACTTAACAAATTAGCATTTTGATTTTCGAGTGGGGAGGAGAGGAGCCTAGAGGATGAAACTTCTCTCGACCTATTAGAATAGGAGTTGGGGGGGAGGTAGAAAGGAAAGGATTAATTATGTCGCTTGTTAGCTTGTCTGAGAGATTCTGTAAAGTAATTAGCGCTTGTACTATTTCCAAATTTTCCACAATAGGCGCATGACGTAGATACTCACAGCTCGAATAATATCTGCAATCTTTTCAGAGAAGCGAACATTTTGTTCTACAAATTGCATCCTCGTGAGATTCCTTGCCTAATAACTGTCAGTATTTTGATTATTGTTTGCCTTTTTCGAGTAGGGTTGGAGTGTCTGTTTAGCAAGGTGTGAGGCTACTGATAACGTTACTCATTCCTTTTCCTGCGTGGCTTCAAAGAGACGATTTTATTGAGTACCCTCTTGGAGACTTCCCAAGTAGATGAAGACTGCGAGATCAAGGTCATCTTACCCTTCCTTGGTTCATAATAGAGAGTTTTGATATCGCCGCTGAAACTAGATGGAGACTCTCAGCCACATCATCATATAAATTGTTGATAAAACTGAAATCTGGGTCGTTCCTCTGTTCCGTTTTTGGCTGTGGCGAGATCCGAAGCAGTTCATCGTAATGGAGCAGAGTTGTCAGCTCAATGGTTCTCTTTAGTCGCGAAATTCCCAGTGGCGCGTCTCCCACATGAAGTCCGTGATAATGGAGTGCTCGAATCCACAACCGATGCAGCACCCAGGACAGACGAAGGTCGGTATTTTCTAGGTTTGAGTCATCTGGTACCTAGCATAACCGTTGTTAAAACTTCGTGATAAAATTACGAGCACGAAATTTACTCATAGGCCGACCCTAAGTCTCCGGGTCCCTCTTGTTAGCGAATCTTCTCAGTATGGTTAAATTCTCGAGCAATTCGAACGCAACCTGCAACGGATAAATCACTCGTACATCAAACGCTTCAAATTCCGCTATACTAGACGAGCCACTCTGGCTATTAAAAGCCTGAGCGACAATCTCTCGCTGAAGGTGATTCAGGTCTTTATCGTGTTTTGGCAAGTCCTTCGAAGGTAATTAGCTTTCTTGGTAGGCCCAGGTCACTAAACAACAACTTACATCTGGATGATTATATCGAATTCTGAGCCACTCATCTCGAAGTATTTGATTGCCAGCGTTGGAAAAATTCATTGCTTCAATATCCTGATATACTTGTTTAGGGACTTTCTTTTTCACAATCTGTTCAAGATGCACGAACACAGAGTTAAATCTAAATCCAGGCGTTGATGACCTATTATTCTGGTACATTTCTTCGAGAAGAGCACTTTCCCAGTCCAACTCGCGCTCCTGGATTCTTGTCAAATTTTATTTGCGTCTGAGGTGGTAATTCCATTTTTCCCGCTCCAGGCCTCTCCGCCTGGATGCCCGGTCCTCTGGCGAAAGCTAAATTGCCCCATGATTCGCTATTTTGAAATAAATAGAAGAGGATGAAGATGTGCTAATAAATCAGCGAAGCGGTGTGTGAAAACGATGAATTCAGACCAGACTTTCAACTATTTTCGTGGGATTGAAATCAAAAGAACGCGTGTTGCCTTTGGAAAAATAGAGGTATTGTCTGCCTTTGTTATATGAAATGTAGCTTACTGGAAAATGATAGACTTTGGAATACCGGATCCGGTTCGGAAATTCCAACCAGGAATAAGATGAGCATAAAGGAAAAATAGCCTTCCTAGCTTAGATCCCAAATGGCAAGTGTTCATTTTGCAAACTTCTAAGCTTGGACCCAAATTGGCAATTGACCATTGTGCTTCCTGTTACACTTGTAAAGCAAAAAATCGACAATGAAAAACTTGAGGGGTTTAAGTAAGACTCTTTTGCGACTGCTATTGGAGGGATTTTCATTGTGAACTTCGAGTTCGAGGCCCGGAGGTCGATTCCCGCATCATGTGACCATAGCTCTCCGGATTAGGACCCTGTCTCTTGGAATTATGTTGATAAAAGTGTGCCTAGGTACCATTACTTCCACCCCTGTTATGTTGAAGTGTACCTTGCTGTACACAACGACATTGGCCCTGTCTGTTGAGAAGGGCAGCGAGCTCGGGTCCTCTCCTGAATGCATCTTGGCACACATTGAAAGATTCATTATCGACATGATTGCGATATCTTGTTCCTCTAGCAAGGGACTAGGTGTTATCCGAGGCTATCGATCGAGTTTATGTATGTTGTAGAGAAAACGGATTGGGAATTTGCCTTCCCATATGATGGCGTAAATCTCTCTTGGGTGATTTTGGGGCTCCTAGGCTTGATGAGGTAAACCCGACTTTCGCTACTTGGGACTTGATATGTACACCATTTTTACTTTGCACTTGGAACATTAGTAAGATTAAACTTGTAAGGCTATTTATATAGCCAGAATATTAAGTATGTATTCTATCATCCAATCATTATCATTCAACGTCAAGGGTATTTCGTACATCCATTCCATTTCCCCATTTTCCCAACGCCTTTTGATCTAATAAACTCCATAGGTTCCCAACCAGTAATATACTTTCATGAAAGAAGACAACGAAGTCCGCACTTCATATTAGAATTCTTTCCGCAACAGCGACAGCTGCCATTCCAACAAGTGCTAAACTGCCTAATGCTGCAGTCTGTTTTGCTCCTCCTGCTTTTGAAGTGCTGGTGCTCATGGCATCCGCCACCTTGCTGCCAGCACCACATCCAAACCCGGTACACAGAACAGGGTCTGCGGACAACGCGCCTGTCGATGTTGGCGTTGCTGTAATTGGAAACCCTTGCTGGTCGTAGGTGATGGATATGGTATTCCATCCTACTGCAACCGTTTTAGTCGTTGGAAAGCCACGATCATCGAAACCAGTAATTGTCTCAAGGCCAGCGGCCGATTGCGGCGAAGAAGGCAAAGGCGATTGGACCACTAAAGAGGAAGGGGTTGATGTTGCTAATACCTGTGGAATGTTAGTTTGAGCTTATAATAAGGGGCAAATCGAAGATTGAGGGGTGGCGCACTCACTGCTGCAGAGCTTGCAGGTACAATTTTCCCAGACGACGTGATGATCCATCCGCTTGGAACTCCAACAGCAGAGGTGTATGATGAAGCAGCGGTTGAGAGTGTTGTTGCTCCAACCCATGGCCATCCTGTCTGCGCAGTGGTTTCGCTCTGAGAACTTCCACCGAATCCAACCGGGATTGAGGGTGAAGCGGATGTAATGGCTGGCACGTTGGCAGTTGAGACAGTGCTTCCTGCCGACCCAGCATTTCCGTTAATTTTTCCACCAACTGCTTGAATGGATCCCCAAGAACCGCTAGTGTCTCCGTAGGTGTATTGTGTCCCAGTCGAATAGTCAGTTACGGCAATGGACTGTACAGTCATTGTGAAAGGACCTTTGGAATAGTCGGTAGGCCCCCGCGCCCAGGAAATAGTTCCCGCGGGATTTGAAGAATCTCCACCCGACCAAGCTCCAAATTTGACTCGCATTGGCGTCTGTGGATATTGATTCGTATCGGCTGTTGCCGGCGTAAGCACGCGAACAACATTGCTTCCGACAGACCAGGTAATCTGAGTAGAGGTCCATTCAACGGTGTATGTAATGAATTGGCCCTGGTTGTTGGATGCAGGATTGAAGGCTCCACGGTTGTAGGTTGTGACATCCCCCTTGCCAAAGTAATTTGTTTGTACTTCTGTATCATCAGCCCCAAGCCATTCCATGTCAATCTCGTCCAAATCGTCTGACTCTAAAACCAGTGTGCTAACAATCCCAGCCCCAGGCGCTGCCTTCATTGTAATCTCAACCTTTCCAAACATGATGTAAAAGACGCTGGTGAGTTGTGGAGCATCGCCAGACTTCGCGATTGTGAAGTGAGCTCCGCTCGAATCGTACGTGGGACTTCCTGTCGCGGTGAAGGAATTGACCGAGCCCTGGGTGAAGTCGACGTTGATTGCTTTACCGAGAGCTGTGTCGGCGGGACATGATGCTATAATTTTGTTAATTGTGATTTTCAGATAGAGATGATTTGGGGGGGCTTACTTGTGTAGAGCGGATTGCAGGAAGAGTAAGTCTGGGCGAGAACAGGCCGGCAGCAGAACAACACTGCTGCAACGACGGAAAGGCAATTCGAAAACATGGTGCTGCAAAAAAAGTGTGAATAATGTACAGAGAAAAGGAAATGCAAGATGCTCAAATACACAGGACGTGGATCACACCACCCTGCTTTTGCTGTTGGTGAGCTGGCAAGTTTGCAAACAGAATCGATGAGGAAGGTCGGAGTTATGAAGTGTCAGTGTGGACAACGCAGAGGCCGGTGAGGTAGGTATGGGATGTACGGAGTAACCTTTAGCAGGAAGATCTGGATGATATGGATATGCAGGCTCATGCGGATAACTGGGAAGTCTTAAAAAGCTGCAGAGATTACGATGTCTTCCAGCCTCCATCCGAAGAGCGTCAACGTCAGCCAAATGTATCATCGCATGGGGGTCAGTCAGGACAGCAAGGTTGTATAGCAAAGCCTCGTGTTGAAGAAGAGGAGGCTGGAGGTGGGCCTTGTGTTGACCTCGTTGACCTTATCCTCTTTTGGAGGGGAGTTCTGTCCGGGTTGATTCGACTCGGCTGTAAATTTTATTTGAGAGGCTGGGCGCTGGGGTTGGTGTGGAACTTCGGAAGGCTGGGCAGAAAAAGGCTCGGGTGTCGGAACTTCAAGATATTAAGCGCATCGAGCAGCAGCCTTCAACGTTGCAATGCGAAAGCAACGACTCAGACGAAAGGTCGATCTTCATCGTCTTTGAGACCCGTCCCGCAAGCCGGCGAAAGGAAGCTTGCCGATTTGCTGGTGAAGCGCCTGTGAAGAATTTCCCTGCGCGCAGGCTAGATTATCAATGGCATTGTCCGATGCGCTCGCTGAAAGGCCGAGACTCAGTGAGACCCAGCGTGCTGGTCCATGGGAGCTGATCTATGCGGTTCCTCAAGTGGGGTTCAGAGCTGGTGGAGAAATGGCTGCGATGAACCACGGGAGTTTTGGAACTTTGGCGGGGTCTGCGTGTAGCCTCAATCTTCAGAACCTGCAGCACAATCTCAACCATCGCTCATGTGCAAAACCGCCAGCCTTTGGAAGGCCGCCTCACCCAGCGGAGAGAAGTACTTCTACACTCAGTTGTTGCATCTTTTGAGTTTTGTGTCGTGCATTCGGGGGCTGGCCTGTACGAGTAAAGAGGCGTCTAGATGGTTTGTGGTACTCGGCGCGGAGCACAGAGAAAGCTGCAGTTACCGAGCTTCTAAATAATCGTGAATACCTTAGCTGGGTCTGGAGCCCAGCAGGCCTGGCCCAGAGATGCTGAGGTAGAGCAGTCTTGTTGGCAGCGAAGGGTTTGATAGCTGACGCCGTAGGTTATCGCTGGCAGTGTCATCAGCCTATGTGATGGGCCTACGTGAGGGGAAGATGCATTGGTTTTTTGCGTTGTGAGAGGTCAAGTTCAGCTCGTCGCGCGGCTCTCTGTCCGCCGCACGGAACTGCGAATAACATCGCAATGCCGCTCTCAGATCTTGGTAAGATCTGATGATCATCTGCGTTGAGGATGCAGCCGCCGGTCTGAGGAGAGAGAGGGTTTCGGACAAAGCATTTCCAAAGTCGTGGGCACGGCTTTAGTGAGGCGACGCGAGGCGCTTTCTGCGCTGTGCTGGTGCTGGTACCTTCACACGGTGTTGGTATTGACTCCCGGAGTGCGTGCTCAATGCACCGGCCAGCGTCAGGACTCAGGACTCGGTGTGGCGGATCTGGTGGATGCTGGCTTTGACATGAGCAGTCGAGATCCCAAGTCAGGCCTTGTGTCTATCTGCATCGTGGAAGGCCTGGTACGTTCTGCATAGGTACGGGGAGAGGACGAGGACGAGGACTTTTGCTGAACTTCACTGGGACAATGGAAGCCCTTCAAACTGCCACGCCACCTCATGTCTCGCCTGCCCAACTGCAAACATCGTTTTCTGTGATCGATTCAGCGTCGTTTGATGTGTGCCGCATTGATCTGTGAGAAAGGCCCTCCCTCGTCTGAGTCCGCTGCCAGCCTGCCAGCCTGCCAAGCACGGGCCGTAGCCGAATTTCTGAGCTTCATGACATCCAAGCCGCAACATCACTCCTCACTCTACTCCGCATCACTTCACACGCCTCTCTCCCATCCATATTTCCATTGCTCACCCTTCACCTATGGCCGACTCGTAGCTGCGACTGCTGGTCAACCATGACCAGAAAAGATGCAGCCTCACGCCTGAGCTCGGCCACAAGCTCGAGCACTGATAGTTGGAAGTCTACCGATACCATCAAACCAAGCTCGCTCTTCCGGGGGCCTTCGCGACGAGGAGCCCCAATGCTGGTCAAAACGGACGGTAGAAGCAGGTGAGCAGACCTCTTCTTGCGCTGTTGTCTTAAACCTTCCCGTTCCTGGCCGTGGAAGCTCTCAGTGTGTTCTCTGGCTAACGGCTGCGTGCATTTGCGCTGGTCATAGGGTTGAAACTGATCCTCAAGTCTCTCCGACTTCTACTGCACCGCGATCCACGACATCTCCATCCTCGACGTCTCCCAATGTCTCCCCGCGGGACCATAGAATGACCGACTTCGGCAA
Organism: Cudoniella acicularis; assembly: GCA_013054445.1. NCBI lineage: Eukaryota > Fungi > Ascomycota > Leotiomycetes > Helotiales > Helotiaceae > Cudoniella > Cudoniella acicularis. The sequence continues at coordinate 11,023 of JAAMPI010000435.1, forward strand.
CTACAGGCGTGATCTAGCAGTGTTAGAAACATCCGGTGGTCGCATCCCGCAGATTCAGCATAACCCTCCTACCGCGCTGGCCTCGCCCAACCAGACTGCGCCGTGGATGTCAACGAATGGTCAAAATGGCACACCTTCAAGCGCATTTGGAACAACTTTCTACAACGACTCGAGCGACAACTTGTCACAAGCCTCTCAACTGTCCCCAGCCTTTCGACCAGGGACGGGCTTCACTGGATATACCAATGCTAGCGATTCGCCGGCAGATGCAGATTTTGGGGATGAAAGGCGACCTTCAGTGGCTAGTGTGACGACTGCGAGCAGTACTGGGTCGAAGTCAAGTGTGAGTCGGGGTGGCATCCACAAGAAGCTGCAAACTTTCTTTGGGGAGGACTTTCCCGGTCGAGATGGGTCCGACACGAGCTTGCCTTCCCATGGGAAAGAAGCTCGGTCGCATTCATTTGCACGAAGCCACCGAGAACGTAACCTTTCATCTGCGACGGACATAACTCAGAGGGACGCATCGCCTGCGCCATCTCGTCCACGGACACCAGTTCCTTCCAGTGACGTGGTTCCATTTCTGTACCAAGACTCCCAGGTTAGTGAATTTAATAAAATCGTTGATATCTTCGCGACAGATTTTTGGGATACCGAGGTTCAGACGATCAAAGCCAGCTGCCTCAATTGGAAAATCAATTGAGCTGAGTGGCTCATCCCTGTGCTGTAGCGCGATTTCCTCCCACGATACCGTTTCCCGAAGAAAACAGCGGGGAGATTTACTGATAGCATAGTTTAGGATATATCTTTGTACGGAGAAGCACCTGTTCGAGAGAAGCTCTCGGGTCCTGACCGAGAGCGATACATCACTGAAAATCCACAACCCCCGCCGAAAACCTCGTCGTCATCTCGGTCTGGACACTCCCATGTGCACCTCCCTGGGCATAGCCATCGGCATAACAAGAGCAACGAGGACGCGAGATCTTTACGCCCAACTGTTAGTAGGGAAGACTCGGGGGTGAGCGCGAGGCTCAAGGACCGGGGACCTTCATCGATGGGAACTGTCTTGAATAACTCGTCCAATTCAAGTCTATCAAAACGGCCCGCGAGCCCAACGCCAAGTGGAATGAGTACATGGAGCCAGACAACAGCCAGAACGGCTATGAATGATGGAGGAACATCACCGACCGGACATGGCAAACGAGGAATATTCGGACGTCTACGAAAACACAAGGAGAAAGATGGAGGATCATCACGATTAAAAGATCTTCCGGGTTCTGTTCGATCTTTCAATCCTCCTCCTGCTAGATCCGATAAAAACCAAGGATCGCCAGATTTTGGGTATTGGAGTCGTGAAGGGAGTGTTGCAGGTTCGGACATCAATCTCTTGCCAAAAATTGACAATAGCCAATTTGGCCGCCCAACTGGCAACAGCTCAAGACTCAACAAATTGCCATTTAGGAAAGGGCGAGCCAAAAATTTCGACGACTCCGAACCTCTTTCAGATCTTAATGAGAAGGGTGATCTCAACCATGGCTCTATATTTAATTTGGACACCAATCTCTCCAATATGGAAGGTATATTAGCAAAACCGCCACCTCTAACCCCGCTTGACAACAGTATTTTTGCGGGTAACGTCGAAGATGAAGCCAAAATTGATGCTGAAGGTGCAGGTGCTTTGGGCTGGGATGCCCCTGACAGTTGGGCTGTGAAAAAGGTCCACGATGATAACATGTCGCGTTTGCCAGAAATAGACGACACTGGAGTCCCTCCCAAGGCTGACGACAAAGGGCCTCCATATTGCATTCGCATATTTAGAGTCGACGGGACATTTGCAACACTATCGACACCCCTCAATGCAACTGTCACCGAAATTATGGGACAATTGGGGAAGAAGACATACATGACAGCCAGTATAGACAACTATCAAATCATCATGAAAAAGCACGATCTCCAACGCATTTTAGGAGCTGGAGAGCGACCAGTCGTAATTCAGAAGCAACTACTGAAGCAAGCCGGTTACGAAGATCGCGACAGAATCGAGGATGTTGGAAGGGAAGATAATAGTTACCTCTGCCGGTTTTCATTCGTCCCAGCTCGAGAAAGTGGATATGCTAGCGTAACCAACGATCCTGGAGTCAGCCGAGTTCAAAAATACAGTCATGTTGACCTGTCTGGGAGGAACCTTATTACCATTCCCATCGCTCTTTACTCGAAGGCCTCAGAGATCATATCTCTCAACTTGTCGAGAAACCTTTCACTGGACTTACCCAAGGATTTCATACAGTCCTGCCAAAATCTTCGTGATATCAAATTTGTCAACAACGAAGCGTGGAAATTACCTCCGAGTCTCAGCTGGGCGAGTCGATTAACAATTCTCGACGTATCCAATAACAGATTGGAGCAGCTTGAGCATGCCGAACTCTCTAGACTTTCTGGCCTCATCAGCCTGAAACTTGCGAATAACCGTTTAAGATCTCTCCCGTCATACTTCGGTGGATTCAAATCGCTGAGGACTCTAAATGTCTCCTCCAATTTTCTGGATGAATTCCCCACATTTCTTTGCGAGTTGGAAGGACTCGTTGACATTGATATGAGTTTCAATGGTATCGCAAAGCTGCCGGATGAGATTGGGAGGTTACGAAACCTGGAACGCTTCGTCATTACAAACAATCGTTTGACCGGATCTCTCCCAGACACGTTTGGGCAATTGGTAAATTTAAGGGAGGTCGACATTCGTTATAACACGCTTTCCAGTATCAATGTCATCGCCACGCTCCCAAAAGTTGAACAAATTTCTGCGGATCACAACTCGGTATCAGTCTGTGAATCCGAATTCACCAAGATCCGGGTTCTTCGACTCAACTCCAATCCCGTAACTAAGTTCGAGATCTACAACTACGTGCCGACGCTCACAACACTTATTCTGTCTAATGCGAAATTAGCACACATCCCCGATGCCGCATTCGACAAAATGCCTAATCTTGTGAAGCTTGTTTTGGATAAGAACCACTTTGTATCTCTCCCTAGCCATGTTGGCAAGTTGCGCAAACTGGAATATTTCAGCATCGCCATGAATGCCCTTAGTAGTCTCCCGCCGGAAATAGGGTGCTTAACAGAGTTACGCGTTCTCGATGTGAGGCAAAATAATTTGAAAAAACTTCCAATGGAGTTGTGGTGGGCAAGCAAGCTTGAAACGCTCAATATTTCTTCAAATGTCCTAGATAACTTTCCGAAGCCAGCATCTCGACCGCCTCAAGTACCGGGAGATTTACCGCCACAAAACCAAGGGCAGTCCAATGGAACTTCTGGGCAAAACCATAGCAATTCGAGCTTTGAGGAACTTGGGCCGCTGGAGGCGTTCGGCCAGCGCCGCCCTAGTCAAGCGTCAAGTGGTCTTTTGAGTGTTGGTGGCTCTCCTGTTCCAGGTGCAGGAGACAGAAAGGGTTCTGTTGTATCTCTTTATGGGAAAGGAGGCCGCAAAACCTCTGTTGTCTCGAGGACTGCGTCAGAATCGACCATAGGCACCATGACACCTCCAAGCGCCAGGAAGGATTCTTCGTTATCAGCAAGACTAATTAACACATTCGCGGGGTCCTTACGTAGCCTGTACTTGGCTGAAAACCAGCTGGACGACGACGTCTTTGACGAGATTACATTATTGAGCGAACTCAGGGTGCTGAATCTATCATACAACGATCTCAATGACATGCCTCAAAGATCTCTAAAGTGTTGGCCTCGATTGGTAGAGCTCTATCTTTCTGGAAACGAGCTAACGTCTCTTCCCTCTGATGATTTTGAGGAGTTTAGTCTCCTGCAGGTTTTGCATATTAATGGAAACAAGTTCCAGACTCTACCTGCAGAACTTGGAAAGGCTCATAGATTAGCAGTACTTGACTGTGGAAGCAATTCTCTGAAGTACAACGTCTCAAATTGGCCTTATGACTGGAACTGGAATTGGAACACGAATCTCAAATACCTCAACCTTTCTGGCAACAAACGACTCGAGATAAAGCCGAGTTTACCGGGCGGCTCTGGTGCTCGGGATGGGCGCGACCTCACCGATTTCAGCGCTCTGCAACATCTTCGGATTCTTGGCTTGATGGATGTCACGCTGACAATTCCGACTATCCCAGATCAAACTGAAGACCGAAGAGTTCGTACGTCGGGCTCTCTTGCGGGACAGCTAGCATATGGGATGGCCGACACCCTAGGGAAGAATGATCATTTGTCACTGATTGATATGGTTGTTCCCCGATTTAATTCTACCGAAACTGAAACTCTGTTGGGCATGTTTGACGGGCAAACGTTATCAAATGGCGGCTCCAAAATTGCGAAGTATCTGCATGAAAATTTTGGTCATATCTTCAGCGAAGAGCTTCGGAAGCTAAATTCTGCATTCGAGGAGACTCCAGTGGATGCTCTCAGGCGAGCTTTTCTAGCACTTAACAAAGACCTCGCAACAGCGGCGACCCAGCATACAGAAGAGCGTTCGTTGTTATCCCATCGAGGGTCGGCTGCTCCTGCTGTACTCAGCCAGGCCGACCTCCACTCTGGTGGAGTTGCAACTGTCATGTTCTTACAGCAGTCGGAACTTTACGTTGCAAATGTTGGAGATGCTCAAGCAATGTTGATCCACTCGGAAGGAGGTCATCGTATTTTGACCAGGAAGCATGATCCAGCCGAACCTAATGAGCGTCAACGAATTCGAGATGCTGGTGGTTGGGTCTCTAGACAAGGAAAATTGAACGACATTCTTGACGTTTCAAGGGCTTTTGGCTATGTCCAACTCATGCCAGCTGTTCAAGCCGCGCCGCACATTACTCATGTCACTGTAAAGGAGCAAGATGAAATGATCTTGATCGCCTCAAAGGAGCTCTGGGAATACTTATCTCCGGAGCTTGTTGTTGATGTTGCACGGAACGAACGTGGTGACCTCATGCGGGCTGCGCAAAGACTTCGTGACTTGGCAATGGCGTTTGGCGCAACGAATAAGCTTATGGTTATGATGATTGGCGTCAGTGATCTCAAAAAGAGGGCACAAATTCGACCTCATCGAGTCCACAGCCTACTATTAAACCCGGCTCTCATAGACGATCCTTATAATGCCCCTATGAAACGACCCAAAAGAAAGGGTGAGAGCGTGGAAGATCCAATGCTTCGGAGATTACAGGCCGAGATCCAAGCTCCGGTTGGAGACATTAGCATCGTCTTCACTGATATCAAGAGCTCAACCCTGTTATGGGAGACTTTCCCCGACGCTATGCGTTCCGCAATCAAACAGCATAATGAAGTTATGCGTCGCCAATTGCGTATTATAGGAGGGTACGAAGTTAAAACTGAAGGCGATGCCTTCATGGTCTCTTTTCCGACCGCCACTTCTGCCCTCCTTTGGTGCTTTGCTGTTCAATCTGCACTTCTTGAAGTTGAATGGCCCTCTGAGGTTCTCTCCAGCCTCCTAGGTCAGGAAATATACGACAATGACCATACTCTAATTTTCAAAGGCCTGAGTGTAAGAATGGGAGCCCATTGGGGCAATCCTGTTTGTGAGAATGATCCTGTTACGAGGCGTATGGATTACTTTGGTCCGATAGTCAATCGAGCGTCACGAATATCTTCCGTTGCGGATGGCGGCCAAATTACCGTCTCAGCAGATTTTATTTCGGAGATACAACGCTGTCTAGAGACTTATAGTGATAACGATCGGTCCGGGTCTACTGGTTCGGAGGATGCATACGACAATGATATGCTCGCACAATCGATCCGTCGTGAGCTTTCGTCACTCAGCAGTCAAGGTTTTGAAGTCAAGGACATTGGGGAGCGCAAGCTTAAGGGATTGGAGAACCCAGAGTATATCTATTTAATGTACCCTCACGCACTCTCCGGTCGTATCCACTATCAACAGCGGCTTGCAGAGAATGATAAAGCCCTCGTTGTCGAGAAACCGGTCACTCTATCCCAACAAACACAATTAAGCATCGACACGGATACCGTCTGGGCACTCTGGGGCGTCAGTCTACGGTTGGAAATGCTTTGCTCGAGCCTGGAAGTGAACAAAGGGAAGGGTATTGAGTTGCAAGCGCCAGAAACAGCTGTCATGGAAAAAATGAAACACAGAGGAGGAGAAGTCACAGATCGGTTCTTGGTTAATTTCATGACTCACCAAGTTTCAAGAATCGAGGTAAGACCAGGTAAAACAATTACACAAGAAAAATACTGACTCGGCGATCTCAGACATGTATCTCTACTCTCGCAACCCGCCATCTAGCAATTGGCCGGTGTGCCCTTTCGGACCTTGATCAACTCCGAGCCCCCATGGATGACGTTTTAGGAGGCCTAGTCGCGCAATTGAAAGAGCTACAGAAATACAAAGCTCGATTTGGAGAATTGGATGAATAATGACGAACATGCACCCGGCAAGATTCGACCGGTGTATGAATGATCCTCAGTTGGACAGTCCAGAAGATAATACAAGCAACATTGGGGAGTTATTTTCAGTGGGCAGGAGGCGTCAATCTCACGGCATTGGGTATAGGAATCTTTAGGCTAAGCAAGCATGGCGTTCAGGAATTGGGATGTATTGATGACCACTTGGTTTGTATAGCTCGGGACAGATTTTAAAATACCTTACGGGAATGGATATGGGGACTGGGAAGGAGTTTTTCGTACTCTGGTTGGCCCGAATTTGAGCGAGGTCTACTTTCAAGGAGGGATTATGCATTGGTTTCGCAGGGACTTATGAAATTTTATGACGATTACCTGGTTGGGGTGGAGGATAAGGGGGAGATGTGATACAGTAGAGAGGAACCTGCATATAGTTTTGGTTTATAGTATTTTAGGAAACTGAAATCTCACGACGATACCTGCTCACTTGAAGGGAATTACTACCTGATGTGGAAAATCAAAGTAGCAATCATCCCATGCCCTAAACTAAGAGGGTATCCCTTCAACTGTTTCTGGATTCATTTTACGATATCACTCTTATCACTTCACGCAATAAGCAAGGTACTACCGCGAAATATTATTAAAACGCGAAGATTATGTCTGTAGTAAATTGATCCTTTTATTCGCTCTAGCTTCTTGCTTTCTTTTAGCCAGTAGGTAATTAACAGTTGTCAAGTGTTTTATCTGAATATGCGAAGAAAGGAAGAAGACCCCCTAAACGATTAAAGGGATATAAAGCTGGTATCTCCATCCGGCATGTTCTCTCCAAAAGCTAGATACTGGAGATAGCAGCTCATGACCAAAGGTGGACCCCACAGTTTGCGACCTCGGATTCCGTAATTCCCACATTAAATTCCCACATCGCGACACGCATTTTCCGACCCGACTAACTCCAGGCTATATCCGATCGGGCTTGCTTCACCTGTCGGCATAAAAATAAATGCATTTGCCCTTCAATTCACCTTTTTATGTTCAACCTTGTTCAACACTTCCTCTACACTACATATAACTCGATCATTTCCCCTTGAATCTCCCTGTTTCTCGACCAAGAACTCCCAAACGCCAAACGGAAGCAAAAATGGCCTGCGAAGGTAAGGCATATTCTCAGACTAATTCGATACCCTTTTCTCTTAGAGGCAAGACCTGTCTCGGGACTCGTTACACCCGTTTGTCGTGTAAAATAAAACGACTCCGAAGCAGTCAACTCTCGATTCCACGTTCATTAAAGTAAAATATGCAGTGCTAATTCGTTGAACTGCAGCATGCAATACGATACCTCCTGTAACTGTGGAGAACTATGCTCCCAAGGGTTCTGTTAGTATCCTCTCACACACAAATTCCTCGTTCTATTGGCCTTAGCTGCAGAGAAAACGTTATGTCTCTCCCGACCTTCTTCTTTTCGTTTCAAGCGACGCTGACACCTTCTCAAGTGGATTACCCTCGCAGGGTTGAAAACATGTATGCATATCGCTCTAAAGCCCCATGGTAGAACACTCAATTGATGTCCTCTCAAACTAGATGCCACGGGACCTGAAGACGCAAAGCATGCTCTCATCGCAATCTATGATATCTTTGGAAATGCGCCACAGACAATCCAAGGAGCTGAGTGAGTTCTCATCCATTAGTCCCAGAAACCATCCTTGCTGCCACAAAGGCTGACAACCCCTCCAAGCCTCCTCTCCAAAGCTCTTAATGCCCTAGTCATTGTTCCAGATTTCCTCAATGGCCGCTACGCCCAAGCTGAATGGTATGCTGGCAAAGGAGATGAAAAAGAAAAGGCTGAATTTATGGCCTATGCTTTTGATTTCAAGAACTGGACTGGTGTTACCGAAGAGGTTGTCAAGGCTGGGAAGAGCAAGTGGGTAGGTGTGATGAACTGGGGAGCTTATGGATTGTGCTGGGGTGGAAAGGTGAGTTTCGTACCAGAGTTTTTGGGACTTTTCTTAAGAGTGATGGAAAGGTCGACTAAACTGTAAATAGGTTGTTGCGCTTGCTTCCGCCGCCGGAACTCCTTTCACGGCCTCGGGCCAGGTTCACCCAGGGTTTGTGACATTGTGCTCCCTTTCTTCGATTCCTTTACTCACTGACACTATATAGACGCCTTGCAACCGAAGATGCCAAAGCAATTACCATCCCACATATTGTGCTTGCCTCTAAAGGTGAAGACGCTGTAATCGTCAAGGAATACGCCGATGTCTTAGTTGGAGAAGGAAAACCAAATGTTGTGGAGACTTATCCAACTATGCCGCACGGTTGGCTGGGCGCCAGAGCAGCTCTGGGTGAAGCCGAGGGTTTAAAGGAGTATGAAAGGGGTTATAATCAACTGGCGAGCTTCTTTAGCAAGTATCTTTAGAGTCCAGGTCGCACTATGTAGCGATGTGATAAGCGAAGCAAAAGGCTGTCATCTGAGAGCGAATTAGTTGTTAGCTTCATAAACTACCTATATTTTCCTGCCGTCAACAGCTTGCAATTTTAGTTCACTCAATTGTTGAGATTTTCTGCTCTTTACAGATAAAGAGAAAGAACATCGGGTGAATTATAAAAGCATACACAAGAGAAATGTGTCGAGTTTAATTTCGGGTTCATTTGATAATAGAATGCGGGACGAATAAATCCTTGATCTGAACGTGAGTTTGGCGATCGTCTCGTCCTCATCTACCGTCCATCAGATTTGCGCTTCGAAGAATCCATCCAAGACGCTGATAAAAAGCCACAAGGCCAAAAACAATTTGCCATACTTTCCTTTTCCTTTTTGAAAGACATGAGGAATGGGGAGGGTATTGACATGCGATGAAGTGTAGTTAGTAAATTGGAGGGGTGGATTCGGTCGAGCTAATCAGCTATGGGTAACATCTTAACATGAATTCTTTTCTATCTATCGTTTCCTCCATCTAGATATAGTGCATACTTACAATTTGTTAGGTGCGGTTTCTGTGCGAATTAGAAGTTAGCATGTGTTGTTGTTAGTTTTTAAAAACATACAAAGACAGATGCCTCGACACTCGTCTATACAACAAACATATGGATACAACAAACACCAAAACCCCAGAGGATAAATCAAGTGAAAGGGTGTGGTTCTTACGGGTCGTGGGCCATTGGTAACCAGCTGCGTCGCTGAACTTATAGCCGTAGGATGAGGTGAAGTCATCTAAAACAGCCGGACCACGAGAGCCTGTTGAAGATTAGCAATAATATCTAAGTTGATATCCGAATGGTTTACCGTATGGGTATTCCATAGGGATGATTTCCTTATTGTCATCAAGGTAGTGAAGAAGTGGTGTGAAAATTCTCCAGCTAGCATCCAATTCATCGTCACGGACGAAGTTGGAGTGGTCACCCTTCAAAGCGTCCAAAATAAGAGATTCGTAGGCCTCAGGAATCTTGAGGTCCGAGAAACGTCTTCGGTAAGTCAAATCGAGCTCAGTGACGACAGTTTGCATGCTCAAGCCAGGAAGCTTCGAGTTCATTTTGATGTAAACACTTTCGTTTGGCTGAATTCGCATGACTAGCTCGTTTCGCGGAATATCCTTGAAGATACCGGAAGTGACGTCTTTAAATTGGATTCGGATTTCGGTCTTCTGCTCGTTGAGAGCCTTGCCGGCTTTCAAAATGAACGGCACGCCATCCCATCGTTCATTCTTGATGAAGGCAACCATGGCACAGAAAGTGGGACATCTCGAATCTTTTGGAACGGTATCATCTTCCTTGTACGATGGCTTGTTTCCATCTAGCGACTTTCCATACTGGCCAATTATGACGTTCTTTGGCTCAATAGCAGGAATTCCTCGAAGCACACGGACTTTTTCGTCTCGAACATCCTCTGCCGAGAAGGAGATTGGTCGCTCCATTGCAAGAAGAGTCAATACTTGTAGCAAATGGTTTTGCATGACATCACGGATGATACCAAACTCATCAAAGTACCCACCACGGCCTTCTGTACCGAATGGCTCCTTGAAAGAGATCTGGACATTATCAATGTGGTTGCGGTTCCATGTGGCGCCAAAGAATTCGTTTCCAAATCTGAGAATCAAGATGTTTTTGACCATCTCCTTGCCCAAGTAATGATCGATACGGAAAATCTCTTCTTCGTTCCAGTTTGGTTCCAAAGCCTTCTGCAATTCCCGAGAACTAGCAAGATCCTTTCCGAACGGCTTCTCGACCTATTTAAAAAGACGGTTAGCATCTAGTGCAAGAAGAGAATTTGGTCGCCGCTTACAATAATTCTTGCAATGCCGCTCTTTGGGTAGCAGTTCTTTTTTAGGTGCTGCGAAACGGTTGTGAAAACACTTGGTGGCAATGCCATGTAGAAGATGCGGTTTGACTCCTTTTGGCCTTTCTCAGCTTTCTCGAGGTGCTCCCGCAGCTCAACAAATGACTCGTCCTTATCATATTGCCCCGATACGTATGTGCAGAGCGCGCAAAATTCTTGGAGTTGCTGTTCCATATCCTTCGTTGGCGTCTTGATGTACGACTTAACCCGCTTGAGGTACTCCTCATGGTCCATCTTTGTTCTTGCATATCCAATAATCTTTATGTCTTTTGGCAGGAACTGATTACGATACTATAGCGTCGACGTCAGCGAGCGGGACTTCGGGATGATTGCAATGACCTACCAAGCCGAAAAGAGCGGGAAACTATTGTTACACGGATCAGCAATGTAGATGACATTCTTGCGCGGGATTTTCTCACTGTCTTCTTCTTTGCCAGATCGCCAGAAGCACCCAGGACAACGATAACAGTGTTATCCTTCAACTCGATGTTCCTGGTGGGGTAAAAATTGGTTAGTTTTTAGAGCTGGAGAAACGACTGCCAACTCCATTGAGTTGTGGGTTTTTATAGAAAGCATGGCCAGAGTGCTCTGCAGCTCATGGCATCTTTCCGCGCACCTGAAGTCGTTGTCGTTATGCTGCGCAGGTCATTGTTGAGGGAGCCCAGCACCAGGTGACGTACTGGGCGGGAAAATGAGACTTACCCAGCACCCAAAGCCTCTTCAGGCTTGATCATTGTGTCGGCCATGGCGGCGGCTCGGATTAGGGATTGGGGAGTGTGAGAAGGAAGACGGCGATGCAAGAAAGGAGGAGCGCTTTGGGGCGAGTAGAGCGAGCTTCGCGAAGGTCTTTAAGGGTGGTCAGGACTCAAGACTCGAGAGCTCCCTCCGAAATTGTTGAACTCGATAGGATTTGGGACTGAGCTACTGGCGGGGTCGCTGGAGGCGTGCCGCCGGAAAATTGGCAGTTCCACAGCCGGTTCGTCAAGTCACAACGTAAATACTAAACACGCTCTGACGTTCGCAAGTAGTCGTCGCAGGAATGCTTCAGGGCGAGAATCAAAGAACAAGGACAGTTTGGGGCTTTGCGACTATTATTTATTGCGAAGAAAACGGGTCTCCGGACTTCCAAGGTTCTTTCTACGAGACTTGTACGGAGGACGGCCAGCGGCCTTTGGCATCGGACTTTGCAGACTTTAACCACCCCCATCCTTTTCTCGCACGAGAAGGCTCTGCCCTCTGCTGCTGGATCTGCTGGCTGCAGCGGCAGAAGGTGGGCTTCAGGGCGACTGACGGACGGGCTCGATTATAAAGCAGCCTGCGTCGACCGTGTTCTAAGCTCTTCACCGGCACTGGTACTGGCAACCGTGACTCTATGTTTGATGCAGTAATCAGAGGTTGCATCCATCCAAAGAATCTCCGGCTGCCGTCAGCGCTCCATCTCCATCTCCATCTCCGTGCTATTTCTTTGCGCGCAGTCTCCGAAGAGTCTCTGCGCTGCAGACTGTGTGTGGACTTGAGTCAATAAAGGCTACCCTTTATTCTCCTCCCTCCACCGAGACCGGGTTTCTCGTTGTGAGATGCGTGGACGGTGGAAGCTCGTGAGACCGGACCTCCAAGAAATGTCTGTCAAGGCTTTTATCAATCCGTACTGAGTCCGCTGGGCGAGGAAAAGCTCGCTGGCCTCGCTCTTCGCACAACAGAGACCCAACTCAAGAGGCGCCAAGGAGCCAGGCATTGGCGAATTGACACATTGGTAGAATCAGCTGAAATGTGACTATGATGAATTGCAGAGTCAAGAGATTCAGCTTGGGAGCCAAATTGCAATCAGGACTTTCAAGTTGTTGCAGAGGCATCATGTCTCCATTCTCCATAGCAGGAGGGAAATAAAAGTTGCAAATTAGTCACGTGATGGCTCGCTTAGCTGCGCTAACGAATTCCCACCAACTCTCTTGAATTTTGAAAATGCGCGTAAGTGTACTGACCAACGACAAATTCGACGACAACCGCATTCAACGAAGTCTTTTCACCAGGACGTGTCGTTGATCCCTTCTTCTTCATCCCTCGACTCTAGCGATAGTTCGGGAGATCACATTCAAGATGCCTTCGGAAGCTGGTCACCGCCGTAAGTTTACTTCTCTAAAACTGGGTAGAAGGCCAAGGTGATTTCCGCGCAAGAATTGCAATTCTTTCTACTGAAGACCATGCGCCTTACCTTTCTCCCACCGTATGTTCTCGAGAATCATTGCTGACTTTGGCGATATAGTGTATGTTAAGTGAGTAAACACCGACCAACTCCAGATCGTCAAGGGGATCAACATCATGTATTGAGAGGAGTGTATTTGGTGGATTCGGGCATTGGACCATGGGGTTATGCTGGGCCGGAAATCGCGGACTGCTGCTGACAATTTGCTCCCAGAGGCCGCCACCTGAGTTATCAACGCGGCAAGCGCAACACAAACCCAGGCACAAGCTTGATCAAAATCGAGGGTGTTGATGATACCAAGGCCGCAAAGTACGTCTACCTGAGCTTCCGAGGGTTGAGCAAATTCTGACTGTTTCCCAGCTTCTACCTCGGAAAGAAGGTTGCTTTCGTCTACCGTGCGCAAAGAGAGGTTAGGGGATCAAAGATCAGGGTTATTTGGGGAAAGGTTACCAGACCACATGGTAAGGTTCAACGACGCTCAGGAGAAAAAGTATATTAATAATTCTTTTAGGCAATTCCGGTGTAGTACGAGCACAGTTCAGACGCAACCTTCCTCCCAAGTCCTTCGGCGCATCGGTTAGAATTATGCTGTACCCATCTTCGATATAAAAAGATGGTTTGGAGTTGGTTCTGCGGAAGGAACACGGTCGATGATATGACACCATTCGGTCACTGGGTTGGGGCAACGATAAGTGCATAGCCTTGCTGGTAGCCTTCGAATAAAACAAAATACCAACCAGGAAGGTATTATGATGTGAAACAGAAGGTGAGGGCAACATCGTATATCGTATTGGTGTTTGGCTATGATTTTAACAGCTTGGGGAGTTAAATTGGGGTATTATTTTCCGTATCCAAAATACTCTTCTTGCTCGGCCATGAATATTGCCGCTCACCAGATTCTAATATCCTCTTCTTTTAACCCCCTGCTATCTCATGGCTATAAGCCACACAAGTCAGCACCTCTGATACCGGTCTACTATTGAAATCATTATGGGCTTCAAGCCCTAAGTTCCGTTCTCTCATCTTTTAAGATCTGCCAGCGTAGCAAGTAGTTACAGTTCTATTGTGGAATATTATCTACCGAAAGTTAAGCGTGACATCGGGGACTACGGAGTAGTGACCTTAGGGATGAGCAGATCAAAAGTCGCACCTAAATTTGGAATATAGTAGCAGTGCAAAGAGCTAATCTGCAATACAAAAACAAAACAAAGGCTAACAACTTTCGACCCCGTTATTTTGACCCTTAACACATATGAATCGTTATCAATTCGGGGTTGTTTTAGGTGATGCAGGCACTTCGAGGCATGTGATATTTCGAACCTCCGCCTGGGGGTATTGTTCCTGTTTGATAGATTTGGAGATTTGGGATAGTAGAGGGAATGGACACTGGTTCAATTGACTCTGGGGAGATCTTTTGACTTGTTCATTGAGGCAAACTGAGAAACAGAGGTGTGCTATGAGATGATACAAAAAGCAGGGCTCATCACACCGTATCCGGACTTGAAAAGCATCTTGTTACAATGTCACTGATCGACAAAGCATCAGTTTTTAGCTTCACCGACCCCACGGGAAGATCACGACAAATGACACCCTATGAACCCCTGCAGCATTTTATCCTATCCAATTAAGAGGGTATTTGAACGACAACGACTCTCCGAACTTTCCGTCGAATTCACGCGTTGTCTGCGGTGGAGTGATCAAGTTGCTTCGTACACCCATCCAACATAAGCCACCCACGTTCCAATATCATGGTCATGAATCTGGAGGCGAGACAGGGGAAAAGGCAGGTTTCTGCAGTGTGTGTACTACGCACGAAAGCTGCGAGATGCAAGAGTCAGGAGCGCAGTCTTGATGCAATCGTCATAGCAGAAATACAGTCTGATACGTGATTGCAAGTGAACAGGACTACTACTCTTACCACTATAGCTGGAAAAGGCATTTTTTCTTGGATGTGTGCGAATGCAGGTCAAATGCTCCAGAGTTGCCCACTGGTGGAGTGAAGGTTGCCCAAAAATACCCCCTGCAAGACAAACGGATGCCGCCAGTGCGCCACTGATCGAGGAACGACCCCAGTTCAGCTGCGATACGGGCGGGATACGGGGATGCTGCCCAAGCAACTTGAATCTCTTTTTTACGGTGAAAGGGTCATAGTCTCAGACCTTCTCCCGTAGAAATCAAGAGCTTGTGTGGAATAGCGTGGCTAGCCGCAAGATCCTACTCCGTAAACTGTGCGGACTTTGACTAGTCTGCCCTCGCCATCGGTCTTGCGCTGCGTTGTAGCATCCGAAAGCAAGACTAAAAGCAGGGTTCTGATGGATACGGGCGTCATCTTGGTGTCGTGTACTCCGCGTATGTTGATTGTGAAGTTTGCGACGCCGCTACCGTGCAAGCTCCGGCACTATTTAACAAACGATCCGTTGACCAAGACGCATCGCGCCAGCCTGGATTTACTGCCCAGTTGTGCTCGAGACACCGCAGTTACGCAGTTGGGGTGCGACTTTACATGTTATTATTCGCGAGGGGCCCGGTCGTGCTCTGCCGTCATCCTCTAGCAAGCGTCGAAGCTATCCACCCTGCAGGTGCATCAACTACCTGGACACTGCACTCTGTAAAACTACACTTTAACTACCCACCCTCCTCAGAACCACCCCTTTGCCAGATTCCTCCTCCTCCTCCCTCTTCCTCAATCGTTTATCCATTTCCTATCTGTAACCCGTCGCAACCACCAAATTGATCCTCCTCCTCTAGTTCTACACACAATCGTTTCGGTCCTCGGACTCATTCATGGTGGAAAGCTTTCGCTCGTTACAGTACCATCTGCAACCCCAACAATTTTTGGCCAGTCACACCACAACAAAAGCGCGATTCCTGCGCAATTAACAATCCTGATTCAGACACGATTCTTTGCCACCCGACGTCGTGATATTATCCCAGCCTCCAACATTTTCAACTTTTAAAGTTACAACTGTTCCACGGCAGATCCACTGTTATCGCCATCCTCCTCATCTCCGCGTCGTTTCACGACGATAAGCTCACCATCGTTTAGAGAGCTGTCAATCCGCAGGATCCACAAGCAATCCTACAAATCTTTTGACATATAATAAGATGGCTTCAAATCACCCGTTACCGGCCCCGCCGGGTCCAACGCAGAGATCAAACCAGCAGAGGCAGCGAGCAAAATCGTCCTTTAGTTTTCGCTCGAACCATTCGCATAAAAGCAGTGGCAGCGGCAAAATTGACCTCCACGAAACACACACAGAGAAGGAAGCACGAAGGCTCACCACGAAAGCAGACCCCTCCATGGCAATTACTGAAGCCGAACCATGTGAGAACACCTATCACTTGGGACGCCTAGGGAGCGCCTTCATTGAAGTGAGACTGATTATCTTCGATAGCTGCGGTTGCAAGTGGCGTGAAATCATCACTGGCATCGATTCGAGCCATTCAACATCGTGATGCTCAAGGCAATCCTATTGGTATGCTATTCTTCAATCGCATCGAGAGCGAAGAACTAATGCATCTCTTTCCACAGCCGACCCAGATCGATCGAACCCAACACGAAGCAGATGGGAGCGGCCACTTGATACTATTCGCTCTTTTGAAGCAGCCATAGATGGTAATTATTCACGAAAATCATATATGCGCACAGGTCAGACTCAATGGGCTTTGGCCGGAATACGCAGTAAAGGAGAATGCATGCTGACATGTTGGTGAAGCAGAGTCGGATTCAGCATCAAATTATAATCGCCGAAGCAGTTACTATGGAGGTAAGTTTAATACATCTCGTACTCCCGATCGATTTCCATCTTGGGTGGAGGAAATTGAGTGCCTACCTGCCTCCTTTCTACCTCCAATGGATGGCCCATCTTGCTTGAGCGCCAGAGCAAGGTTACAGGTGGATCCTGTTGCCACTAGTCGTGAGAGCAATCCGCATGATATGCTAAATTCCAAAATCATGGAAATTTTACATTCCCGTGGGGTTAGCGCTGGGTCTATTTGTCTTGGCGATTTCCCGCTGGCAAATGAAAAGATCATGAAATTGTTGCTCCAAACTTTAGCACATGACGCTAATGCGCTCCTCCTACAGGAACCCAAGTCACCCAGGACGACAGATCCAGAAACAATCACAACAGTTACTACGGACGTTCGCAGTCGTACAGACCCGATAGCACCTACACAGATGCCAGATATAATGGAATGAATAGGGAGAGTTATTACAATGGAGGTGACAACGCAGGTCCCAGCAATGGATATTACCCCAACAGAGCTCGTTATCCAAGAACAGCTTCTGAGCCGCACTTAAATAATGGTCAGGGCGTCTACCCAGTGCCTGGAAATCAGCAATCATATGAAACGGTGACCACCGCCTCAGGAAGCGGTAGTTCAGCAGATCCCGTGGGATACTCCACGGACCCGAGCAGCGAGAACAGCTCCGTGGATCGGATTACAGCTCTACCATCTAAAGAGCCAGTTGAGATCTATGGCTTCAACGGATTTGGGAATGCTCCTCAGTTCGTCCCACCTGGAATTGCCTTGAACGAGCAAATTGTTGCAAATGGTCAAAATGGTGGTCAGCGACAAGGAAACGGGTACCCAAATCAAGGCCCCCCTCCACCTCCAAGGAAAAATGGTCGAGTTCCAGTCCGATTTGGTGAAACAAGCGGAAATGCTGCACCTCAACCAGCCCAGAGGCCCCCTGCGGCAGAGAAACGCAAGTCATGGTTCAGCAAGAGATTTTCTAAGTCGTAAATGCAGCGTATTGGGACACTGCCTGGGAGCAGGTTAATAATAATGGAAAAACTAGCTCTGCAGTGCTTAGCTAACGACTTTCTACGATTTTCATGAGGCGGGGATAATTCCCGGATTAAGATTTAATAGGGCAACAGGTCAATTGGATTACTTGGTTTGGATGTAGGCATTGGGGGCGCTATGGATGCTGTCCGTTGATACTAAGATCAAGCATACCTGATCTTGATGCTTGGATTTGTGGTAGATACCTGGTTGATGCCTTCTGCTTATATAAGTTGCAAAATTCCCGAATATATGGGCGGGAACCTAACTTGAAGATTCCAATGTTTTTGCACATGTCTCCTATAGCAGTGCCCTATTTATTATTACCATCCATGCAAAAGACTTCCACGAGTAGGCAAGCTCACTTCCCAACCCATAACATCAGGGCCAGACTACTTCCCTTTTTTCTCCTTCTCTGCAGCCTCAATTGCTTCAGTCTGATCCTCGTTGAATGCTACAATCACATAGCCTATCAAAACCACGTTTGCCATGATTGCTGCCAAAGCGCCCGCGTAAGTTGAGTTGCCTGTGCTTTCTTAGCCTCAAAAACCGAAAGTATCAAGGACAACAAACACACCGCCAAATATGGTGTTTAGAGTAAGAAAATATGAACCGATGGGTCCGACAACCATAGCAAGAGTAAAACCCAAGAGCTTGAAGATCACATGGCTAGGTAATCATCGCTTGTCAGTACAAGCCTCACTCATGTGACTGAGATCTGTGGGGGAGTACTCACGCAGGGACTGCAGGGGCAATGGGGCTCTCTCCCGGAGCTGGAGTGAAGTCTTTGTCATCCTTCTCCAGAACGCTCTTCTCGGTTGAGACGATCCGTCTTGTCGTCATCTTCAGTTGTATTGTAAGTGTGGTGGGTGGATGAAGCGTGAGAGAAACTATGAGAGAAATTTACTGGAGCAGGCTGCCTGGGTGATGGCGATGCGGCGAGGGAGGAACTGCTGACTTCGCGTTAGGCCGCGCGCTTGCTAGGCACGCGTAGATGGGAGTTGCAGGTTTGGGGGCACACCTCTAGCGTGAATTTTGGCGATTTTATCGTCACTGTCTCTTCAAATCCGCCCACATCTTTCCCCCTTGTTCTCAAAACAGATCTGGGATACTGCGACACCAACGCGCTTTGTACAGCTAACCGGTTTCTTTTCGACGCACCGCCTTCCATGTTCAACTGAACTGCAATCTTTCGTCTGCGGGATGTTTTGAAGGGTAAATAGGAGAGGGAAATGTGAGGAACTGTCGTGAAGGAATTCACTGTTTTTGCACAGATTTCGGTCTTAACTTTCACGACTCTTCATTGCACTTCCGAGCGACATCTCCTTTTCAATACGAGCCTTCCTCGAATCCTGTCCTGCACCACTTTGCGCACCTATCTTGCCATGGCTTTCAACCAGAGCGCCAAAAGCGCATTTCTAGTACCCGATTCTCCTGCTGTCAAAAGACAAAAAAACGGCCTCTGGTTACAACTCGACGTCCAATTCTCCTGCGGATACAGGCGCCTACAATTCAGAGGACGACAGCGGGGATGATCTGTTTGCGGATTATGTTCCCGACACCCCAAAGCACGGCTACGAAACTCAGCCAACTCAAATCATTGACAGAACTGCACCACCTATATCGCGTCCTCTCACTTCACCAAACACAATTGTGCAGGTTCCGGCCTCTTCACCGCTCGAAGGCAGAGACTCGCAACTACCAGAACCAGAACCAGAACCAACTCCCACTCCCACTCCCGCTAGTACCTCAAAATCAGAAAATCGACTTCCGCCACCTCGAAATTTGGCTTCAATCATGGCTCCTGCCGGGACAACATACAAGCCTCCGCATGGGATAATCAGCAAAACCTCTTCAGCAAAAGCTGTTATAAACCTCGTCGATTCGGACGAAGACGATGGGCCCAAATTTCAGGGTGGAAGCTCTGATTCAGATGACGACGGGATGAGCAAAGCCAACATGAAGCCCACGTATTTTGCGCCCCGAAGTGCTGAAACTTCCTTTGGCGCAAGTTCAAATACACTCAATGGCAATGCTAAGTTTCAAAGCATCGTCAAAAATGCGGCGTATAAGCCTCTAGGGAACACTAAAAAGCTACCGTTGGATTCGATGTTGAGTGGATCTGGAAGCGTGAAGAAACCTTCTATTCAAACGAGGCCGGACAGAGCTAGACCTGTTGAGGATATCAATATCGATGACCTCTCTGATCCCAGGGTACGAGAAAATATTACCAGAGTGCGAAGCATTCTTCCCGTCACTGTCCTCGCTGCACGGAACGCATTGATACAGAGCAAGGGCAATTTAGACGAAGCTATCAATCTGCTCGCTGAATCCGACGAGCCAGTTGAACCCGTGGTCATTTCAGACGATGAGCTTTCACAGCCCGTCAAGAAGCTTGAGCCTCAAATGAAACGCGGGCTTACCGGGCCTTCCGTTTCCATTCGGGACAAGTACTCTTCCACTCAAGCTTTACCTG
Organism: Cudoniella acicularis; assembly: GCA_013054445.1. Taxonomy (NCBI): domain Eukaryota; kingdom Fungi; phylum Ascomycota; class Leotiomycetes; order Helotiales; family Helotiaceae; genus Cudoniella; species Cudoniella acicularis. The sequence continues at coordinate 31,204 of JAAMPI010000435.1, forward strand.
CAAGGAAACCTTCTTCAATAGAAACCCCACCGAAGCCAAAGAGAAAGCTTGTCAAAGGCCGCAGAAATGCTTCTTCACCTGCTGCCCCTATGATTTCCTCTCCTCTTAAGCCTCAACCGGAACCCCAACCGTCGCCTACCTTATCGGCACATGATTCCTTCGATTCCGACGATTCGGGTGTTGCTTCAGGTAGTGAGGAAGACCCCGAACTAGAAGGGCGAGTCTTAAAATATCTCAATGCCTGTAAGGCCGAAGATCTTGTAGAGCTTACGAACATTACAAAGGAAATTGCAGAAATGATGATTGCAGCTCGCCCATTCAAAACTTTGGATCTCGCTAGAGCAGTTGAAAACTCGAAACCTCTGAAGAGCGGCAAGAAAAGTGCTCGTGCCCCTATAGGCAGTAAAATTGTTGATACAGCTTTAGAAATGTTTACTGGCTATGAAGCAATCGATGTTTTAGTTTCGAAGTGCGAAGAGCTGGGCAAACCGTTAGCGGAGGAGATGGGAAAATGGGGATTCGATGTCTTTGGAGCCTCGAAGGATGGCGAACTCGAGATGACGTCTCTCGAGGATGATGCCGATTCTCTACGTGATTCGGGGATCGGCTCGCCCAGCAGTGGCAATACATCCCCAAGGAATAACGGCGATGATGATCTCAGACCTGTGGCTTGTGTCAGAAAGCGGAGCAATGTCACTTTCTTGAAAAAGCCGGATCTCATGGCTGATGATTGTGTACTCAAGGATTATCAGGTTGTTGGTCTCAATTGGTTAGCTTTGATGTACAGACACAAATTGAGCTGTATTCTAGCCGACGAGATGGGTCTTGGAAAGACTTGCCAAGTCATTTCCTTCCTGGCTCATCTTGTCGAGATTGGCAATAGCGGACCTCATTTGGTCGTCTGTCCGGGGTCAACGTTAGAAAACTGGTTACGTGAGTGCAACAGGTTTGCTCCACAGCTGATAGTGGAACCATATCATGGTATGTACAAATGATAGTGAGATCTAAAAACAAACTAACACTTTCCAGGTCCTCAGAAGGAGCGTGCGGAAATGGCCGAACAGATTCTTGAAAATAGGAATACTATCAATGTTGTCGTCACTACATATGACATGGCTGCTAAGAAAGAGGACAATAAATTTATGAGACGTCTGAAACCGGATGTAAGCTACCTTTTCACTCGTTATCAATATATTGGCTATCATACTGAAAACTGCCAGGTCATTTGCTACGACGAAGGGCACCTGCTCAAAAACGTTAATTCTCAAAGATATCAAGGGCTTATTCGCATCCCGGCAAAGTTTAGGCTTCTCCTCACGGGAACGCCATTGCAAAACAACCTTCAGGAGTTAGCTGCCCTTCTTGCCTTTATTCTGCCGGGCATTTTTGAGGAACGTGCCGACGATCTCAACTATATATTCAAAGCGAAAGCTACGACGAGAGACGCCGATCATGCAGCTCTTCTTTCAGCGCAGCGAATTGCCCGAGCCAGATCTATGCTTACGCCTTTTGTACTCCGGCGCAAGAAAGCCCAGGTTCTGAAACATCTTCCCACCAAAACCTGTCGAGTTGAGTATTGTTCTTTACATCCAGCACAGGAGAAAATTTATGAGGGGCATTTGGATCAAGCTCGCGAGCGTGCCCGTGTTCGAGTCGAGGGAGGCAAAATCCCTAAAAATGATGAAAACAACCCTCTGATGCAACTTCGAAAAGCTGCAATTCACCCACTGCTTTTCCGTCGTCATTTCACCAATGAAAAGATTGAGAAGATGGCCGATATTCTGCGCAAAAAGGATCCCGTCAACTTTCCCGACGACAAGGACCACAGACGTGAGCATCTTATTGAGGAAATGCGTGCAGGATCCGATTACTGGCTTCATCAATGGTGTCGCGATTATCCTTGTATTTCCTCCTTCGACATCCTTGACTTATCATGGATGGATTCCGGTAAGGTTGAGTCGATGGTCAAACTCGTTAAAGCCTACAAGGAGAATGGAGATCGAGTTTTGTTGTTTTCGCAATTCTCACTCGTGCTCGACATTTTGGAATCAGTACTGAATACATCTCTCATATCTTTCACCCGAATTGACGGGTCCACCAAGATTGATGAGCGACAGTCTCTAATCGACAACTATAGAGATGACGAAACCATTACAGTCTTTCTGCTCACTACTAAAGCGGGCGGTACAGGCATCAATCTAATGTATGCGAACAAAGTCATCATCTTCGATGGAAGCTTCAACCCACAAGATGATCGGCAGGCTGAAAATCGCGCACATAGGGTTGGACAAACTCGTGATGTGGAGGTTGTTAGGTTAGTTACTCGGGGCACAGTTGAGGAGCAAATATACGCTCTGGGCGAGAGCAAGCTAGCTCTAGACGGTCGTGTCGCCGGTGACGAGGCCGCAATGGCAGAGGCAGGTGAAAAGGCTGTGTCGAAGATGCTACTCGATAGAACGACAGTGAAGAACAATACGGAAGAAAAGAAACCAAAAGCAGACGCGAAGGAGGGAAAGGTACTCCCGTCGAGGAAGAAATCCTCAATCCTCGATATGTTGACAAAAAAGGATAAAGTGAAGGTTGACGATAATAGCGATGTGATGCTTTTTTAAAGACTTCCTATCGAAGGATTTTCATGTATCGGGGCTTTAGAAGAGATAGCGTAAGGAGTCGACATAAGTTTACCTCGGAGAAGAGGTATTAAGTGTGAATGACTGTCCCCAGGAGGGTCTAGATACTGGGGCGAGTAGACGGATATGAAAAAAATACAAAGCCGGCAGAAAAAGCACACTCTCTTGCTTACATCGATGCCAGGTTCTATGAAACATCCGAAATATATCTGGTGTGTGAGATGTTCTGAAAACAGCGAGGGCATCTCAATGTAATTTAGGTACAAGACATGCAGAAACAAAAACGGTGACGAAAAGTGAGTCAACTTGCTAATATACACCTTTCTATTGCTTCTACAGTGGGTAGCGAATGCCCAGACGCCGAAACATTTTATACTGAAGGGTTTATAACTCACCAATCATGTCAATGTCGTTGTTTCGTACCGCCGTTCTCGCCCATGTACTCGTAATTCGACTAAGTATTTCAAAGGGCCGCCAGGCCTGTTCATATTAATAACATGCCGCAGCAGCAAAGTCACTGAGCGTCGTTCACTATAAATTATACACTAATTATTGAGTAAAAGGGAGATCCCGTAGACAGACTACTTAAAGTGTTAAAATCGCTGTCTTATCAAATACGCACTGAGAAAACACCCGGCCTAGTACCAAGAGACGGCATCAAACGCCATTTTGATAAGGCAATTTCCATACCGAGACAAATTACAACGCGGCTAAATTTGTAAATATGAAGTAAGAAAGTCCATAAAATTCTCGTGCCGCTGCGCTCCAGCCTTGTTCACTTCCTAGGCCGTACTATCGCACAATGGGAAAGTTTTACTTAACCCTTACACAACGCCATCAAAAGACATTACGGCACGAAAACATGCTGCGACGTGCAACAAAACGGCGGTGCTCACTGCTCCCTGCAAATACGGATGCGGTTACAGCGCCTCGGTCGCAGATAGGTATTAGATTAGATTTTGAAAGTCCGAACCTAAGGGAGAGGAGGCCATGCTATGATAGGCGAGGGGTTCAAGATAACCTCTTCTTATCTCCAGGAATGACATACAGCAAATCGGGACGACGCACACTGCACAGGGCTTACGGGGTCTTGGGACATCTGCATCTGTGATTCCCATTGATCCGCGTACCTGAAGGACCCTAAGGAAAAACAACCAACCTGGTGAACACACTCGAGAAAAGTTGCGTCATCGTAAGATTACAAGATTCGCGCTCTTATGATTTCCAGCCTCGCAATAATATCCAAGCTCTGCCCTCCTTCGCTTCATATGCACACACATAGTGTTTGCCTCTGCTTTCATCACCTGTCGATCCTCTGCTGCATACTTTGCTTTTTGCCTTTGACACATCTCCAACAGTCACCCCCAAACTCCTCTCTACACAAAGGTGAGTGCCAAAACGCCCGCCACCCAATCACGCCTCTCCAATTGAGGGTTGTCCCGCTGTCAAGCTTCCAAGACTTCTCGCCGATTGCGGTCCTTCACTATCAACTAAAGAAGTTGCCAAGCCAAACCTTCTTCAGCTCTCATGATCCTTGGAGCCCTGTCTAGCACGCTATGGTCCCATGTCTTCACATCACTCTGCCTTGCGAATTTTCTTGGTTCTCTTCTTCCGTCTGACTTTTCTCTAAGTACAGAGATCTCCGCCCCGAGTTTACTACTTTTATATCCACACTTCAGAATATCTCAGAAACTGCAATCATGAGCACACACAGTAGTAGCGCAAGGAACAGTACCGAAGTGAGCCACGGACGTGGAGGTATGTATCGCTCTTGTCATCGGAATCCTATAAGTATTTCTAATCTTTATTCATAGGCGCTGGAAACATTAGCAAAGACAGCACTCCGTATGCTCGAACCATCACTCTCTTTGTTCTTTCTGCGCCATTGAAACACGAACTGACATTGTGATAGCTATGGTGATGGTGAAATTGTTCGCGAGGGTGTTATTGGTGACCACGGCGATGGAGCCTTCAGCACTGGCCGCGGTGGAGCTGCCAACATTGGGTCCCCAGGCATGAAAGCCACCGAACGAAAAGACGAAGTCGCCATTCCAGAAGTAGCTCTGCGACCAAGCATGGAGGGCGAGAACTTCCACGTTGGGAGAGGAGGAGGGGGAAACGTCCATGTTGCGGAGGAGCCACCCAAGAAGCACCCAGAGGGTTTGGCAGACAAGCTCAAGAACAAGCTTTTCAAAAAGAAGGTCAAGGAATCGAAGGCAGAGGCCACTTCCACTTGAACGCGGCCTGAGGGGGATCGCATCTCTTCAAAATGGGAAGTATGTGTTTTTCCAACGAGGGAGATGGGCTCGAACAAATGGAACGGGAGTTTAGGAGGATTTCTTGATACCAAATGGAGCATACCATAACGTGTTGAGCCCTGGCTCTCTTTTCTGCAAATCCGATTATAGATAGGTTGGAGTAATTTAAAACTGAAGCGTGCGACCCGCAGATTTGTGTCCATTAGTCTGACGTGTTGCAATGGATCTTTTTAAAGAACAATTTCACAGTGGCCATTCGCCTTCCGAGGCGTTCAGGACATGTAGCCTCTCATTGGAATGGGCCGTGAAAAAATTATTTGGGAGGCAACTTTGGCTGTCGGGGATCACCGTAACATTCGCGACTAGCGCGAATGGTTCCTCGCGCGTATGGCCAGGAGCCAAGTTGACCCGCGCGTCACAGTATAAGCCGTAATCTTCCCACCACAACCAACACGCTCAATTCCACCATTCGATAGGCGCAAACTGATCAACGCAGTGCGTCGCTTCCAAGGCTCTTTCTTCCATCTTTGCAACTATCCCCAAGCGCTTTGCACACTTTGGACGGCCCTTGCGACTGCGACAGCAACAGCAACAGCGACAGCGATCGGCCAACGACTGCCCTCCTCAGCCACCCTCTTTCTCTCCTTCCGCCAGTTTGCGACAAACGAACCCGCAACCTGTTATCAAGTCGCAACCACCCTCACGCGAGCTTCTTTTGCGGTTGCTCAAAGAAACTGCCTCAGCGCGTCTTCTTGTCTTTCTTGAGGTTGATCTGAAGTGCGCGCTTCTGGGATCCACATTTCCTACCGTCCTGAAAAGCAGCCCATCTCATCTCAACCTCCTCCAGCGATCATGGCTCCCAAGCATGGCCTCGGCTCACTCCAGACCCCCGAGGAAGGGCTTCTGAAGCGCGCAAAGACCTCTGCCACACCCGCGTCACGATCCGCGACGCCAGCAGAGGCACAGGGAAAGGTCAATTTTACAATTGAGTATCCAGTAATGGATGAGGACAAGAAGAGGTCGAAAAGGGATCTAGAGCTGGCAGAGCACGCAGAATGGCAGGTTTCGCCATTCGAAGCAAAAGGCGCGTCGAAGGAAGGCGAGCTCGACCAGTGGTACACCGTGGTCCCGTCAACTGAGTGGTTAAGCATGAAGAAATACAACAACTTTGTCAGTGAGTATTATCTTTGAACCATCCTTTTGGGACAATCGATTTACTAACATCATTGAAAGTTCAGGGGGAGACGTATAAAAATAATCACTTTGTTTATGTTCGGAGTGATGAGACCCCACCAAGGGAGAGAGCTTCCGACAAAGAGGAGAATTTGAAGGACTTCTGGGTCGCGAGAATATTGCAAGTTAGAGCGGTAAACTCACAGCATGTATATGCATTGGTATGCTACTTGTTCTATAGTCCACGAATCTCTGCTGATTGAGTAAAATAGGTGGCATGGATGTACTGGGCAGACGAACTTCCAGTTCCAAAGACAAAATCACCAGACCAGGTTTCGCCAAGTGGAGGCAAGCGAACATACCACGGCAATCACGAGCTTATAGCCTCGAATTATATGGAGGTTCTGGATGTGCTCTCATTTGCAGGGAAGGCAGATGTTATTCAGTGGATGGAAGAAGACGACAATATTCAATCCAAACTCTACTGGCGGCAGACGTTCTGTCGTGAAACCCAAGAGCTTTCTGTAAGCATCTCTAGGTTCAATGTCAATTTTGGATACCACTAACTCATGTCAGCGAATTCGAGAACATTGTATTTGCAAAGGACACTTTAACCCCGAGGTTTCGATGTACATCTGCGACAATCCAACTTGCAAGATCTGGCTCCACAAGGCTTGCTTAATCGACGACAGTCTCTTAAAGACCTACAAGAAACTTACTGCCACCG
>JAAMPI010000436.1:0-37899 GCA_013054445.1 Cudoniella acicularis
TCTAGGGCAGGGTAGCCTAAAATCTTAATAATCGTCGACCTACCTAACCCGTAGCGCTCTATAATCTGATTAACTGACTTCTTTCTAAAGCTATATAGCTAGCGTATCGCTTCCTTGTGTTTTGTTTCTATTTAGAAGCCAGGGGCGTGCTTAAAATCGAGGGGGGGGGTTTCGTAGGAGGCATAATTATTGTGTTTTTTTTTTAGGTGGGTACGGGGTCGCGAATGCCCTAAAAACACAGACTTATCTGACCAGGCTCGTAAGTCCTACAGTTCTCTCTTGATATCTATATCAATCCTATTCTTAGTCACAAGCAATTTCACCCCTATCCAGGTCTCCAGATACCAATCAAATATAAATCGGGTTGTCATCAATGTCCTGATTAGGCAGTATCGCAACGTCCACTAATCGTTTTGAGCCCGGGCCCCTAGGAGCACCACGAACAAAGGTATTTGAAGCCTTCACGAACTAAACGACGAGATTAGCAAGGACAACACCATTAACACCGAATAATGTCTGCGGTATATTACGCGGACAAATCGATGTGTCTAGAGGATTTTGAAATAAGGTCGTACAGTATAGACCCCAGGGCCTATTAAACGTCAGCCAAGAAGGTTTCAAGCCATTACATAGATATCATAGCAAGTTCGGTTTCAACTTACTACGTAAACGTTATGCTAAACCATTTCCCGTAATCTAGTCCAGCTGCTTTATTATAACCATTGGTAATACCAGCGGCTTCGCCTGTTGGTATGTAAGTATTTTCGAGTTTTTCATGGATATGAATAAGCTGTCAACATACTCCCCTGTTCACTTGTGGTCGCTAGGAATAAGTAGGCATCTTCCTCTCCTGAATGTATACTCCGCCAAGGAAATTCTTCTGGACTGGTAGTAGCGTCATCGATTCGGGTAGTGTGGAATATAGCCAGATTTCTTGTCTCGAATGGACGTTCACTTGCTCCCGATTCCCGGATATGATCCCCCCTTTCATTCGCAGTGAGAATTCTTTGGCTATGATTTCCAAATTAGTATCACCATCGCAACCCTCGTTCTCCTAAGGCTATACTGACTAGACTCGTCTACCGCCAAGCATGCAGAGCATCGCATAACAGTTTTCCTCAGCTATGTTTGACCACACTTTTCCCGCATGGGGGTCGAAAGTCGCATCGATCGCTTCAGCTTCAGTATCTCCGGGAGCTCGCTTCTCGAAATCTTTCTCGTTGAAGGGGACGTCGGATTGGTCGAAGATCTCAGTAACTGGAGCTGCAATAGCTGCAAAGCACAGAAGGGAGAACAAGCAGAGCCTACTGGCAAAACTTTTGAAGAAGGCCATGTTAAACAGTCTGAAGATCTTAAGCTTTTGGGGAGCAGAGGGGAGGGAGTTTCAAGGCACTAGATATAAAGAAGGAGGCGAAAGAGATAATAAAGAAGGAGGAAGAAGAACAAGATGATAATGATAATGATGATAGTAATTGTAAGCTTCGACGAGTTATTGAACTGTGGATTTAGCCGGTATTTATGGTTTTCAACTTGCTCGGCCATGCTCCATGAATATGTCTTCTTTTTCATACTGCTCTGAGCTTCCTGAAATATCACATTCTAGCCCATCGCCGTGGTAGTGCTGCCAATCTCATGACCGGTGATTACTGTCACACACAAATATTCCTCTCGGCTGTTTGTTTCATGACACAAATCTCACCACGGCCCTAGAAATCAGTCCGTAAGAAGTTTGACGTCACGTTCACAAGCCTTTTCAATATGTCTCACCTTCAAGTTCTTGGGTTTCTCATCAGAATACTAAAGGGGGTTGGCTGATTAAAGTACGGTAAAGATTGACGAGAGTGGAATTGAACTAATTCCGTTTGAAGTACTCTTTCTAGCATTTTCTTACTAGAATATCTGACAGCAGATTGAACATTCAGTAGACTGCCGGCCCTCAAAATAGTTTTGCGTAAATACACTCCGCCTAATCTATATAGTATCAATGTCACATCAAGAAATCCCATTTGTTGGCCTTATATTAAGAAATCCTTTTTGTTAGTCTCACATTATCATGATTCTATAGAAAATTTGCCAACTGGAGTTTCAGTGATGTGTTCAAAGATCCTCCTGTAAGTCTTGTAAAGCACAGTTCGTATTTACTTATACTGTTAAAAGGAAAATTGTGCCTTCGGCCTACGATTTTGTTAGTGGGCTGTTTCATTGACATACAACTATCCCTGAATATGTCTTCGTGTAGCATGACTGACTTCACTATTATGTAAACTTAGGTTTGACAGCGCACTAGGTGTTTCCTGACCGGAATCTCGACACCTCCCAACCATCAAGTTCATGTGATCTCGCGCTGCCCCCGCTCAGGTTAGCTCAGGCTTGGCTCAGCTCTGGCTCATGTCTGCTCAGGTCTGCTCAGGTTTGCTCACCTTTATTTCCACGCTACGGCACAACTAAGACTAACCTCGCCAAAAATCATCAACTTTTAACGAGGGGCCCGAAAAGGCCCCTCCCAACCAGAATCCCAAATATATTACCATACGGGAACAAGATATCAAGGAATAAGCAATTATTAGTGCTAATGGCACGCGGATTAGCTTAGGGGGTTTATTTAGCTGGCTCTCCCACCTCTCCTAGACTATCCTTCTTATCCATCAATAATTTGAAGCTATTCAGACTCCAAGCTGTCGTCCATTATTCTGCGGGGCCTAGTCTGCCTGTTCTTTCACGGATTGGTGCTGCAATCCAGGATACAGTTGCTGTAATAGCAGCCCCGGCCTTAGTTATGCAGTAGGAACGACTTGTTGTGGTGAGAAAGTCGTAGGTGTCTCCAAAAATCACTAATTAAATCAATTTTCATACTTGCAAAACTGACCGGTTTTATAGTGCTGCCCCAACTCACAAGTTCGCAATAATGGTGCTTGCGGGAATGTTGCTGTCACGTAAGAATTGGCTCTTATATTTTAAATCAACTTTTTTGCTAAATCGATCCTGGCAGTTCAATCGTGACAGTTACGGTCAGTGCCATTGCAACACAATTTTCAACCGTGGGAAACAGTTCTTCCCGGCAGCGACAAATGCGGGATGGGATTATGCTTAGCAAATTGTGATCTGCCAAGCAGACAACCTTCCAGGAGATAATGACATAGAAGCAAATTCCGCGACTTAGATTTATACGACCACCTCGGCTGGTTATATCTTTGTTTATTACGCGCTGAGTAAATTGCATCCCGCCGCGATACATCCATCTTTACCCAGTGACAAGTCTATACGATGACAGTATGTCTTAGACAGCAACGCTATAGACGGTATCTTCCTGTTACATTCGATCACATAAATGGACAGCTGTCACCGCAGCTACCTCCACAAATCAAAGTCTTTAATCTTTCCGCACACCAGTGCGGCGCCCAAAAACTATTAAATAATTGATGGCGCCTCAATTTAGGTTTCCAATCTTTTACCTAAACTATCCTGAGAAATCTCTAGCACGACCACCACCACAAGAGCCCTGTACGCCTTTGCTAGCAATGTCAATTATATTCCGCCAGTTCCTGCGAAGAAAAGAGCTCCGCTTCCGATAACCACATATGCAACCATCACACCAACGGCAATACCATCATATGCTTCTGTTGCATGCCCAGCCAACCCCACACCTTTAGTGACCTGGTATTCTACTGCCTGTGTGTGCGCTGGTGCCACACCTGTGACCACGACTCTGAGCCCCAGCGGCATAAGTGATCAAATAATTATAATTAAATATCTCGTAAATTAATAACACATAATTCTAGATCATCACCTCCACAGCAACAGCACATGTGCTCTACACAACCTTCAAAATCAAGGCAACAGGACCCGTACTGAGTGGTGCAAACCCCAACGCCCAGTTCTTGGAAGTCAACAACAACCCCTCAAGCGATCAATATAGCTTCATGCAGTTCACCACCACTCCAGGCGCAAATTCCGTCTTCCGACTCGATAATGGACACCTCATCGGAGTCGGCAATTGGATCGTTTTCATGAACAAAAATGCATATTCGTAACTCGTTTTTGTATTTTCCCAAGACCTAGCTTCAGATAGTATCTTTACGCTGCTTGATTTTACGATCGATCTAGTCACTTTTTGCGGTCTCGATGAGAAATCCGGTTACGGGCATTCGTGTGACACAAGTTTGCGTGGGGCAGAACCTGCTTGAATTGGCTCAGTTTCCGAAGGAGCAGGAGGCGGATGGCCCTCCTTGCGAGCCTGTTACGTTGCTTGCTGTTCCATTATAGATGTCTCCGGCATGGCACTTGGAAGTGGAAATTTCGCAGTGTGTCGAAGTATAATTCAGTGTCTCTCAAAAACGTTCATTTTCCTGTTTTCGTCAGATGATTAGTGAAGACATTTTGCGCAGGCTTGTGCCTGAAAAATCGCGAATCAGATCTCGTGTTGTTGGACGCCGGTCATGCAGGTCAAGGGGCTTCGCGGGATCGACTGGACAGGAGGGACAGGACTTTTGCGCAAAAACATGGGTCTACATGAGGCTCCCACACCCACCAAGCCTCTTGCTTCAACTGAAATTCCAGGAATGCTCCCACTAGTATATCCTCCTCTTCCATGGCACTTCTAATAGAAGACTCACAACCATCGCTGAGCGTGATACCGATTCTCTGCATTGCTATGATTGCTCCCGAGAAATTCAAATTGGCTTTGACCAGAAAGATATCCTCAGAGATATATCGCATCATTGTCGCAAACCTCAGCCTCACCTTATAAAAGTTTCTAGAATAACTTCCCAACCCGAATCCAAGTGCACCACGCATTTTTCCCATGAACAATGGCTCCCACCAAACGAAACGGACGGCCGCCAATCGAGTGGAACTCGTCTCGCAGGAGAAAGGTTGTGCGGCTCTATTTCATGACCAACCTTAATATTTCCAAGATTCGAGAATCTTTGAAAGAAGAAGGTTTCCATCCATGGTAAGTTTGGGATTCCAGTTGAAGCCTTGGTGAAAAAGGCTGATCGACGTAGTCTGAGAAACATCCAAACGCAACTTAAAGCACTCTTGCCCCCAAACACTACAGGCGGGCGTGAATTCCGCCCATCGCGAGACCAGATGCAGAATCGTCTTTCTCAATTAAAACGGGCAAAATCGAATCAAGTGTCCAAGTACCAACGAAAGAGAGCAGTGCAAAGTATGAACAGGGCCGGGGCGGTCTTCATTACATATCAACAGACGGAGCAGAAGACTTCCGCTTCAAGTCCAGCAATTGAGGGAGAAAGCCACTCACTGGCGTCTTCAGATAATTCAAGCCCCTCCTCAAACCTACCGAGCTTAGAGCAAAAGTCGAATTCCAACGAGAACCATTCAACTGCGGAAACTGGATTCAGTGACAAAGAAGTCGTGTTTTCAACAACCTCCTCCCTTCCTAGTATCCAACAGGGTTCATCCGCAGTGGCGGAAAATTTGGTCACTGATGATCACTCTCCAGACGAAATTCTTAAAGATACTATGTTAGTGGGCGATGACCAAAGAAAGGAAAGCCCAGCATCAGGTTCGCTACTGAAAAGGCGGATCACGAAATCAATCAGTTCTCGAATGGGGAGTATGAGAAGTGTTCTTAGTAATGGCAGTATCAAGACAACCAGCACTCGAGTTTCTTCTCCATTTTCCTCACTTCGGCATGTTGGATCCGTCTTGTCAAGTGCCTCTTGGAGATCTAGCATTGTATATGCTGATAGTATATCTTCTGGGAGACCAGCTACTCTGAACAACTCACCTTGGACACGAGATGAATTTAATTCCTGGAATGAATTCGTCGACGAGACTAACCTAGGTTCATTCCCAAGCCTACCTAAAGATTATAAGGTAAAGTCACTCCAATCTCGGCCTTGTTGCGATTTCGTCGATCGCGACACGCTTCTGGATATCCCCAATTGTCAAATATGCGGCTATTCAATCATACATAAGAGAGCACGCTTTGCAGCCGGCAATTTCAGCTCAATAGATCCATCTAAGATGGATCGATTTGGCAACACCCCATTGCATCATGCCGCCGCTGCAGGTAATACTGCAATGGTTCTAGAGTTAATGTCAGCTGAAAGCCGCCCTTCACCAACAAATTCACAGCAAAACTCTTCCGGGGAAACCTTTCTACATGTATTCAGACTCCGAGGTTCAGAGCAATTTCCCGAATATGAAGGCATCCTTCGAAAGGCTTACAACTCAGGATTTCCAATCGATATACTTGATTACAGTGGCAGGACCGTCTCTGACAGGTTTGAAGATCTTTTGGGTCACTGGGCATTATCGTCGAAGGCTTTAAGTATATGTGCAAGTATACTGAAGGTTCGACCCCTAGAATGTCAGGAAGGGAAATTAAAACTTATCGGGACTGAGTTCAACTGGACCGAATTTCAGAATGCACATGGACAACGGAAAACAGCATTGATATCTGCTCTGAAGATTTGGCCAAAGTATCCGAAGTCCAAAGTAGTACTCGAACGAATAATTCGGGAGTCAAACATTCATATCCGAGACAGATCTGGGCATACAGCTTTAGCGATTGCTACTGCTCATGGAATTTTCGATGCCGTTTCTCTTCTCTTGAAATTGGGCGCGAACCCGAACACTCGAAGTTATCACAGAACGAGTGTCATGGAGAACGCGGCGATCCACCTTAGTCGTGCGAAAAAAGAAAACAAGGATATTCTTTACACTCAAATATTATCTTGCATAAACTTAGTAGGCGACCATGGGGGTAAAGCGAGTGTTACTGTCTTTGATGAATACAGTATTGGCATTTCGAATCCCGACAAAAGTAGGAAGAACGGAGTTCGTTCTGTTCTGACTAAAGTCCTGAAAACAACACGGAAGGTGATATCTGCTTCTACCATAACGTTGGGTTCCTCATCACGGGCAAGGCACATTCCAGCCAGCATAAATGGAATATCGGACGATATAACTCAATTAGAGCCACATGACTCTTCTTTCAATGAGGTTGATTTCTGTGACCCGGATCCTCTCAGCAACGCGCCCCCGGCCTTGGAGCTTTCAGGTGAAACCCGGTGTCCAGTACTTCCAGAATTACCTGAGACCGATTTTGGGTTCGTCCCCCGAGATCCGTCAACTTACTCCAGGCAATCCTCGCAATCAAGTCATGTACGTCGATCAAACCTTCGAATTTCTACCAATGTTAGTCGCCCAAGCTACAGTCAAGAGTTTCATAGCAATCTACCTATTGTCGACGAGCTGTCCTTTTTACAAGTATCGCCAATTGAGAGCTTCAAGTAAGCTGTTCTGTCAACCTAATTCTAGTCATCGTGACTAACAACTTACAGCGCTGATTACACAATTTCTAAACAACATTCTCAGTCGCCGCTTCGAAGTTCAACGTCAAGTCCCTCTGTCGCCGAAGCACCTCATCTGGCCGGAGACAGTATTTTGTGTAGCTGTGGATATGACCCACTGGGTCGCGCCGCTCGCGCTTCAAATTTAAAAAGACACCAGAAATGGCAGAATATGCATCAGCCACGGTATAATCCATATTCTCAATCTGGTATCCTCAAGCCCTTTAGGTGTTCTTACCCAAATTGTGGGATAGCATACACTAGATCAGACAACCCGGTGGAAGAAACTTCTGGGCCGTCAAGCCGGATCGATTCTGACCCCCAGACTCACAACGCTGGGATCTTTCCAATAGAAGAAGAAGCTCCAATACCGTCCAATCAATGGATCACAAGTTCCCTCCAACCGAGTGGTCTCAAGGAACTGGGAGGACAATGGCCACATGGCTTATCAACCTGCGAAGCACCTGTCCCTCCGAATAATGTCAATGAGCTCCAAGGTCAGAGCTTGAGTCCGAGTTTTGAAGTAGGCCCCAATATACCTAGTTATAACAACGAGCTAGAAGGATGTTTCTGGTCAACCTTTGAAACCCCTATAAATCCTATACCTCCAGACGATGTCAAAAGGCTGTGGGAACAAGGTTGGAACACCTTTCAAACATCTATTCTTCCATGTCATGGCAGTGATTTCTTTGAAGATGGGTGGCTTTCCGACATTTCTACCACCTACAACACCACCGGCCCAAATTTCTCTTCCTCAAGTGACTCACGTAGCAGCCATCCCCCAGACCCACACCTTGGACAAAATTCCGTTAAGTCATCGGGTGATATTTTGACACCCAAGCCAGCTTCTTGGACATTTTCGAAGTTGGTTGAGTATTTTCACAAAGGTGGGGCTGCACCGAACTTGCAACAACCAGCTCCAGACATCAACGCTGGGTATAGCAGTCCTTTCAATAATTATAATCCCTCCAATTCGGATTACTCCAACATCGTCAACACCACCAACACCTCAATGTTTTGGGACCAAAGCCCTCCTATAGGCGAGACTGCACGAATACTTGCGAGCAACCTATCATCCCGAAAAAAAAACGCCACAAACGCGCCCTCAAGCTTCCTTAAAACGAAAAGCCAAAGTCCCACCAGACCGGCCAGAAAATTCGATGTTACCCCCAGAACTTCAGAGCTCTTCAAACTATGAGTCTCTACCACCTGAAAGCTTCCAGACTCGAATAAACCACGAATTCAACTTTGGAGGAAGTTCTTCAGGCGTTGCTAACTGGGGAGGAGGCTATTTCAACCGTGCGAAAAGACGTCGGAAAGCTGTACGGGACGATAGCACTTCTCTGGCTTTCCAGCCAGGAACTTATGAGCTGAGTGACCCGGGTGATTCATCAATCTCAATCCATCAACCGCTCTCACTTTCCTCACATGACGCTCTCTGTCAAGCGTCTGATTCTGGGGGTCTGGTCATGCCAGCGGAGCCTGGAGATTTTCTTGGCAGTGAAGTTGGAGAAGCTAGGTCTTCTGTTCGTGACTGTGATGGCACAAGTGGAATTTCTGTTACTTCTATACCGCAGCTTGAAAACAATCCCAGGGAGAGCGTTGGAATTTTGTGAAGTGGCGAAGGTGCGGGGTAACCGGGTATTTTCTCGGGTTGTCCGATACCCAAACTTCCGAACAAAAGCCAGCACTGCGATTACGACCATACATTTTTAATCTCTGAGTTTTGTAGTGTAATTTCGTTCTAAACTTCGGTGGCTATTTTATCTTTTTCTATGTCAAAAAATTTCCTAAACGGTTAGTTAGTCTGAGGGAAAGGTTGGTTGGGGCAAGGAGGTGGGGGCGCGGCGGGCGTCTAAGCGAAAGGGTGGAGAAACACTTCGAAATGAGAAAACAAGTAGCAATAATGACTCTCCATGAAATATTTATATCTAGGATAATTTAACCATATGGGAATTCACCTGAACAAATGTTTTTAGGTTGGCTTGTTCCAAAGGACTCCAAACTTTGAAGTGTCTATTATAAATTATTTATCCTGCTCTAACTTGCACATATCAGAAAGCTAGTCTACAAATCATGAGGATTAGTGGGCTAGTAATCAATCACTTCAGAGCTATATAAAATTGAGAATATAGAGTTTAAGATCATGATTGTCGTAGAAAATACGAAGATTCTATTGCAAAGTGGGGAGGTCGTGGAGGGGTTACTGGATCGGCGTTGAGGGGCTTTGGTGGCAACCACTTGGGATTGGCTTTGGGTAAAAGATTCATATGAAGTTGGGATCTGATTTATACTAAATCAAACGATAGGATCTCGTGCTATCGAGTTTGGGCTTCCAACAAGTCTAGTTATAACAAAGCTTTCTCCCATGACCGTATATTTACAATTCGCATAAAAAGGTCTTCTCAGCATCGAGTCGACAAAATATCAAGTGGCCTCTTATATTCTCAATATATGATCATATGGAAAGATGGCTCCTTCAACCCTACTATCCTAATCGAATTTCCTCCAGCGAGCTATCCAACTCTTGAGGCTTTATTATGGCCACTCGATTATAGGGATTCGGCATTTCCCAAACTTTGTCTTTGTTGAACCTTCTGACATTGCTTTTATCAACCGAGCCAAGACCAATTCGTTCAAAATTATCTCCTACTTTGGTATCAACCAGAACAGCAAGGTCGTTTAAATTGTAAGTCTTGATTGAGTGACCTAAACATATCCCTGTACGGGTAAAAGATGAGTCCCCGAAATGGATTCAAACTTCCAGATCAGACGTCCACCATCCTTAAGCATGATTTTGCCTCAGTAGGTATCTTTGCGGGACCATTGTCCTTTGGATCCTGGTTTTCCCAGTATGCGAATTCTTACTGTCCATACTGTGATACGGATGGTGTTAGACAGTCGCGACAGCATATTAGTATTGAAATTGAGGTCTTGGAAGGGGCTCCCATGTTAAAACTTGGCGGTCCAACAACTCCACACTGAGTTTGATGCTAGGATTTACTTGAATTGATGGCCAATCTGAGTAACATACAACCCGCTCCCACAATTTGACAGGACAATGCCATCCTGTCCAAGACCAGCTTGGAAAATCAGGGCGTCTTTCTGGCTGCCCCTCTGATAGCCCTTTAAGGTCCCAAAACAGCCCAATAATAAACACTGCAACGGTAGTCCATTTTCCAATCGGCTTAGAGTCTTTAGACCTCTCAAGCGTTGATGGTAGAATAGGTATACCCAAATAGTTTTCAATACCAAGCCGGCTTCTTTGAGACGCATTGAAGATTCCTAACATTGCTTTGAGAATTTCCGAAGGGTTCGTGAGGTTGAGTTGTGAATATTCTTCAACACGCCGAATAATATCCATGTTCGTTGTCCCAACTCCCTTTGGAAACATTCCAATCCAACTTTGAGCGCAAAAGGCACTCTTGAAGCCCTGAATATCCTTCCTGCGCATACTCCCGAGTTGGAAATTGAGCGATTCGCAACAATACATCCCGTAGCACTCGAAATACATCTGTTCCTCTCGGAATACGAGTCGTCTCTTCGATAATAAAGCCTCTTGATACGTCCAAGCTCCTGTGCTCCATTTGACTCCGTTGATTGTTGAAATTGGCCAAGCGTTGGTGGAGATCAAGAAATGTTTATCGATCCTTGCGCATGTGTTCAAATATTCCGATTGCTTCTTTCGCTGGGCTACACCAGGGAGGCCGTGAGTTGGATCATCGCCGATAGCAGCAATAATAGTCAGCTGTGAATTCTGATAGATCAGGTCCATCTTAGCACATTGATTGAGCTTTCTTTCTTCATTATTTTGATCGATACAATACCTGTCGATCCAAAGGTAACGAAATCCAAGTCTCTTTGTCATAGTCATAGCGTCCTTGATTGTATTTGGCAGATTTCCGGGGAGCTTTTTGGAATTCTCAGAAATATCAGAATCTGAACTACATCCCCAAACGTAGCTAAGAGCCAAGTAATGATGGTCCTCCCTACCTTACTACAGAGGTAAATGCCCTAATCACTTAATGATGCTTCTGTACTAGCTAGGAGCCTTTATAAATACCTTCATTACTAAAAGAGTCTCTATAAAATTAAAGAGCTTTCTATTATATACTTATATCCTTTATATAGCCCTTATATATTTATTTATGTATACCTTTATCCAAGTTATACACATGGGTACCTAAGTATATCCATGGGCGGGCCCTACCTATGGCTTACCTACCCATAGGTTATCCATCCATGGGTAATTAACACATGGGTATTCGGGGGTACCCACCAGTGCCACCACCCAAGACAGAGCCTAAATATTTTTGTTGGAGAGCATCGATGATGGATCGGGAACTGTGATTTTGTCAGTTGTTAGCAAAGTTAGTGAATGTGAATCTCAGAGCGAACACTCTCCTATGTAGTGTATGAAAAATCTACAAAAAAAACAAGATAGAATACAATTAAATCCAATATCACATATTGACCTAAAGTTACAATAAGCGAGATTGCCGTGGGCGGTAAGCACATAACCGATCGTAATCAACTTCGACTTCGGCTTTGGAGGCACTTGAATCGTCACCTCTTTGGGGAGGTTGATGGAAGGCTTTAAGCATGATAAACTATTTAAGTGGAGTAAACCCTAAGGGAATCCCGGTGGGAGCCAAGACAGGGCCCGTCCCTAAGACAAGACGAGGAAAGTGTAACCAGGCCTCAAGGGAGCCAAAACGAGCCCCTGCGGATACTAAAACGGCTCTTCAAGCCGACTTAGCGTGTGCTCAGGCGGTGCTCAGGAATGCTCACCCTCAGCTTAAGTTTGCTCACCTATAGTTCAGGCTAAAGCAGCAGTAGCTCAGGTCCCAAGACGGAAATGGAAAATGTCATGAAAACATTCCCATACTGAACTAGCTGTTTCAGATATTGTCCGTGACGCTGCATTTCTTTATAGGATCTGAAAAGTAACCTATGGTCATATCAGATTAATATGAACTCGCTTGTCAAAATATTCTAATAACACGGCAGTGTTTTTGAAGGATTCAAAACCAAGATCGTTATAGGATTTAGTAATTAGAATATCTCAAGACAGGTTTGTGCTGATGGCTTCGTTTTTCTGGCTTGAACATCCCGTCTCAAAGAAATGAATTAGTACTAAAAATAACATTTTAACAACAATGCTATAATGATAATCTAAATATAGGAAAGTAGTGCCAAGTTTGACATACGATGGTTCTAGAGAATGTATAAAGGACTTGAGATGACCCAGTCTTCTCGAAAACATCACAGCAGCACTTGAACATTATCAACACATCCTTATAATAAACCTTAGAACAAACCTTACAACAGACAACCTCAAAACACACTTTTAAAGCAAATCATTTATACCTAACCCAACTTTCAAATTACAGTTCAAATCCATCACGCTCGTCCTTGCTTATGCCACCGTCCTGATGGCTTCTCCTTTGATAGCTGAAGTCACAGAACGAACCTCCACCGAGATCCTTACTGCCAATGGCTATGTCGAGCTTTCCCGTGAGCCGGCCACAATTGCAAACGGCGCTCTGGTCTACTACGGCCCTTCGAGTGGCACCAAGACGATTCGCTCGGAAGCAAATAAGGTCGAAGCGCGCAAGCAGGCAAGCAGTACTTGTACAGCCACCGTAACACCCGCCTGTGGAAGTTTGCATCAGGCACGCAACGATATCTGCGACTAGCTCGTGACTGAGCTCTATGCTGATTTATCTGTCTCTGCTGGCACTAACCCCTCCCCCCCCCCCCAAATCTGCTACGAGGGATCCTCTGCCGAAAAAAATCAATACTGCTGCGTCTTCTGGGCCAACGATGTGTCTAACCTTAACAAGGGCGACTTGGCCGTCTGGGCAGATCCTATTATGAAAACCTGCACATCAATCGGCATTTTAGGCAGGATACCTTGGGTGGAGGTTCACGAAACCTGTACTACCGTTTGCCTTTCCAACCGTGGTACAAAATGCAAGTAATAGAGGAGTTGAAACTCATATGAGAAGGGAGATGATTTGAATGGGATAGATTGCAGGTTATTAGGCTATTTTTATAAGATTGGGAATAGGTTTTTGTTTCATTTGCTTGGTTTGGTTTCCGTGGTCGGAGGTAGGTGGGCAGGCTTTTGTGAAACGGCCAACGTTCTTTTGATTTCTTTGGTTATTTGTATTGTTTGTCTCCTTAAATATGTGTTGTATATGATTAGTAGAGTTTAGAAATAGATTTGCTTCCGCGTCTGCCATCGGGTTGTGCAAAATTCGCAGGCGTAATTTGAAAGGTACTGCACTGATAACGCATAATCATAGTTTTTGTTACGGATTGGCTACAAACTACATAAACACGTTAATTTCACTGAAAGTATGTTTAGATAGCTGATAATTTAGACGCTTACTCAATTATGACGACCCTATAGGTTTTATGTTTCGTTGCTGTACGCCTGCACGTAGCGACATCGTGGGAATATGCGGGCCGCAGGCTTATCCAAAGGCTCGGGGAAGCTACATAGATTAACATCCCGAATTTACATCCCGCTTCTGGTGGTCCCATATGTTGGAATAAAATTGATCTGATGTAATAAATTTGACTTCACCCTGCCATCCTTTACAACTCATTCGTCCAATACATAAGCTGCAGTTGGGGCCCGGGGGCTTAGCCATTGCTGCGGTCAGCAGAACATTATCAAGTTATTGACCGTCGCCTCAATCACACTTTGAAGCTTCCACTTTCACAACGCATTCTAGTCCACTTCAAAATCACAAGAATATTTATTCTCAATATGACCCACATCTTGCTATTCTGCATTGCGGAGGAGGCCAAACCAGTAAGTTGAATCTTTCCACGGGCAGCCGCGCAACGCTGATTGAAGAGCATAGTTTGTCCATAAGGTCTTGGATGTCAAGCTTGAAGGTTGCGGAATCTTCTATCTCGTCGAGACGCATACCTGTCCGAGCCGCAGCAAGGAGTTCAAACAGGAGCTGGAAGATGATGAAACCTTTGAGACCGAGTTCATTGGCGCGTCCGAGCAGGACTGTCAGAAGTGGGCGCTGGAGAAGCAATACCAAGTCAATTTCATCGAACAGAATATCATCGCCATTGCCGATGCGCGCAGCGCCAGGGATAGCACCATCTCAATTCAGAGTTATAACGATGGAACGCCCCTCGAATTTGGGAGATACGGCGTTCTTCCGCGAGAGCATGACACCTGGTACGACTTCAGGATTGATCACAAAAAGGCCACTGAGGTTTTTATATCTTTGCAAGAAGGTGATCAGGAGATAGTCTACCCAGTTTACTTTGGACACAAGGAGGAGCTTACAGATGAGCATGGCGTCTTCGATGTCGACAAGGCTGAGAGATTTGTTGAGGGTGAAGATCCTGCAATGTTCGAATTCTGATTGCAAGAAGACATTCAACAGTGTGGGACGGTTTGACTAGTTCTTCGAGAGTAGTATAGCATGGAACTGCTTTTATAACCAATCCGTTACTGACTCGCGCTTTATATCGTCATTTTAATTTCAATTTCCAAAGTTTTGTCCTTAAAGAGATTTATGCTTCGTTGAAAAATACCCTTGCTACCCTGAAAAGCATTTTTTATGCTGAGCTTGGTGACTAGATTCCAAAAGCGTCAGTGCCCGATCTTTGAGTATCCTTGCTCCTCTCCTCCCCTGACAATTTCATTAAACTCTCATAAGAGGGTGGTTGATCAACCGCACCAACTGGTTCCTTGGATAACCCCGCGGCTCGCTGCTTTACTTCTCTTCTCTCGGCTTGCATTCGCTGATGATATTCACGAAAGTTTCTTGTTTCCTATTGTTGTAGTGCGTCTTTCTCACAACACAAAATACCAGCCTCAGCATCCTATCATTTTTCTGTATACTACCTTCTAACCCTTGATCTAAGCCAAACAACCTTCTCAAAACGCGACCCCTTGGTTCTCAACCTCTCCTTCTCCGACGTGACCTTAGACTCAATCCCACTCACTTAGTTTAGAACAACCTTCTCGATTTTGATCATCGCAATACATTTCCGACACAAGTGCGACTCCCCCCTCCCATCTACAAGATTTCGCAGTCGCCGCTCCCCCCTCCCCCCGCCCCTCTGAGTGCCTCGTCCCTCGGTCTCTCCACTAGCTCCTTTCGGCGCGACTCTGCTCTGGTACAATGAAGTAATCCTGAGGCTATTCCCGTTCCATATCTGCTAGATACTCATCGTCTTCCATCACCACTACACCGCGACTGTCATTCAATTGTAAGTCTCTCGATGGGTCTTTATTCATCGCTTCTCCTGATTTTTGAGGTCGATGCGCTCTCCTTACCCATCCTGGTCAAATCAATCAAACAGTGCAGATGGATGGTACTTCCAGCGGAGCTCTCCCCCCTTCAATGGGCGTCAGCGGTAGTACTCGCCGCATAGAAGGGCTGCGCCAAGAGATCACCAGCTCTCTGTACATGTACAAAGATAGGACGCAACTAAGTCCCACCAACAAGATCCATACCCAGGCGCTTGGCGAGGCCAGGTGCAACCACTCACTGAATCAACAACGCAGGATGCGCAATGACTACATTCCGAGCCTGTGGCTACGGCCAAATGAACAACCAACCCTCAAACGAGCCCAACCTATAGTTCCGAGCGAAAACCTAGTCGGTGCCCCCACAGTCGACATCTCAAAACTACTCATACTCGCAGAACCAGGTGTGGCCGCCTGCGCTGCAGTACGGCTACTCTGCCTACGGCAGCACCCAGGTGGACAGGTCTATTCCGGAAGATAATTCAATCATGGCTGCCAATTCTTCGGTACGTTTGATTTGCTATGATCAAAGTTCCATCTAACCAAGCACTAACTTCCCAAGATCACTGTCTAAAAGGACTCTCTAGGACAAGACGAACACACAGACAACGAGAGCAGTGAAGATTCTTCTGGCAGAACGAAGTGCGACCCATCTCCCTATTTCACAGAACCCAGTCACGTCAAGGATGCTAAGAATGTATTTTCCAGAGGCTATTGATATGGCTCCACATCTTTCAACCGAGACTATGTGATTGACATAGTATAGAAATATTTTATATCAAATTTTCTAAAAAGTGCAAACTATTTTTTATTCATTTTTGCAAGATAAGCATCTACGTCGATCTTTCTCAAGAGACTAGCCTTATCCTCTACCTGCTTCTCTATTTGGATCTGATACGTCTTCATCTTTTCATGGAATGCAGGAATAAAGGCGCCTAAGAATCTGATGGCGAGAAGAGCCGCATTAATGGAGTTATTGATCCCCACCGTGGCAGTCGGTACGCCTCGCTATCCTCTGTTAGCCTCTTGATGGTAAAAAAGGGAAAAAGAAGGGATTAGGGTCTAGGATCAGTTAACTTACAGGCATTTGAACAATGCTTAGCAAAGAATCCAACCCATCCAAATGCGTGGCTTTGACCGGGATACCGATAACGGGCAACGGCGTATACGCTGCCAGCATGCCTGGTAAATGTGCAGCTCCTCCCGCTGCCGCGATGATAATTTTGATGCCACGAGCAGCGGCTTGCCTGGCGACCTCACCCATCTTAAGTGGCGTGCGATGTGCCGATGTAATATCGACTTCCCACGGCACGCCGAATTCGGTCAGTACGTCCAGACCCGGCTTCAGCACGGGAAGATCCGAGTCCGAACCCATTGTGACAAGGACTAACGGTGTTGGTGGCTTGATAACTGCTTGCTCTGGTCGGAGATTCTTGCTGTGTGCTTGTATTCTCTCTTGTCTGATCTCGCTGGCCATCTTCACAAGTGGCTGCCCAAACTCTTCGAGCTCCGTAATATTAGCCACTAAGCCAGTAATAGTAATATGGCCAATTTTTCGACCAGGCCTGGGCTCTTTCCCGTAAAGGTGGAGATAAACGGCCATCTTATTACCATACATCGACTTGGCCATCTCGATAAGTGGAAGATGGGAATCAAAGTTAATGCCCCCCAGAATATTAAGCATCATGCTTGAACAGACGTGTGGGTCCAGCTCTGCGGGCAGGGGCTCGTCAAGGATCGAGGTAAGCTGAGCCTTAAATTGTGACCTAACTAAAGCTTAGTTTTTGTTGATACATAAGGCAAGTGACTGGCATTGCTTACATGTAAGGTACGGCTTCGGTGAAGAGGTGTCCCGAGTTATGAGGCCGAGGAGCGATTTCATTAACTAGGATCTCGTTATCCTTAGTTACGAAGATCTCAACGGCAAAAATGCCTCTTCCCCACAACTTTTCAACCACGCTACAGGCAACCTGTTGCGCGCGCTTGCACACAGGAATGGACGTGGCCCGTGGTGGCATATAGACTCGTGAACAAATGTTATCCTCGTGCACTGTCTCTACTGCAGGATAAGGCACCAAACGCTTCATTCGGCCCTCGCCGTCCTCGGTGCGGATGACTAGGACAGACAGCTCGCGTTCAAACGGAACGTACTTTTCCGCATAGCAGCGGAGACTGCCAAACTCTACGACGGCACGGTCTAGATCGGCTTCGCTGGAGATCTTGAGGTTTCCCCGGCCGTCGTACGAATCTTTCCTGGCTTTCAACATCCAGGGAAACCCAAATTTGGCTGAAACGTCCCGTAGAGAGGCATACATGGCATCGCCGGATGCCTCAATGGCCATCTGTTCCGCAATGGGAACACCTTGGTCGCCGAGGTACGCTTTCTGCTCGTACTTGTCCTGGATCAGCCGAAGCGTCCTCCAAGACGGGTGGACGGCGACCTTTGTGGATTTTGCTATCTCTTCGAGCACTGTCGTGTCGATGTGCTCCGTCTCGACACTGAGAACTCCACAGTGAGTGGCCAGCTCCCTGATCTTTTCAGCATCCTTGTAGGAACCACTGATATGGTACCTGCTTTGGCTAATTTGCTTGGCAGGCGCATTGTCTGCGTCGAGAACGGCAATTTGGATGTCGAGGGGAGCTGCGGCTTCGCACAGCAATCGGCCTAGCTGGCCACCACCGAGAAGGCCAATAACGGGATTGGGACCCATTCTCGTTTCCAACGTAATTGTCGACTTGTATATCCAAGTAGCACAGAATAACAATGACTTCTTTCTACTAATGTCGTGACGCGGGAAGTTGGCGCGCTTCTTGCCGTGATGGGCCTAAGTACAACGAGGAGAGTCCGCGGCTGCAGAAGTTGACTGCGCAGGTGATGGTCACCAAGGGGGGCGGTCGCGATGCCTAATGGCCGAGCTGGGGAGGCTAAACGACGAGGATAGGCAGCTGATGGTCGCAATGCAAACCTGACGGGGCAGGGGTAGAAGTTATCGTAGTAGTGGCTTAGAATGATTTTTTCAGATTTTGTGAGCGAGAGTTAATTAGACACTCGGACCATCGGTAATCACAGTAGCGCAAAGCTAACTACACGTGATCTGAGTATAGTGGCCTCAGGCCCATTTCCCGGCCGAGAATCGTACAATTCCATCACATGTGCATCTATCTGATCCTAATCTATATCGTCGTGCCCAAACAATTACACCGTCTACCTAGGTACAAACTCCTCAACCGCTATTCTAGGTCTTGTGGAATCCATTATTCTTTAGTTGCAAGCCCATAGTCTGCAAGAGGGTGCAGGCGATAATGGTATCAGACTGAGACGTCCTTGGGATTTCTCTGCAAAGCCCAGTCAAACAACTTCCCTTGCAGTTTGCTAATGAGTTCTCCACGGTAGAACTTCTCGCCGAGCTTAGCCATCTCAATCAACTTCTTGTTATCAATCTTGGCATCATGGTGCGTGACTCTCAAGTCATCGGTGGGGAAATAGAGCTGAAACAACAACTCAAGCGAACAATAAACTGTCTTGCCCAGATTGTGCTTGAAAAACCAATTGAGACGTATAACGTTTTCATGAGGCGGTAAGAACTTGGCGACCTCTTTTCCCCCCAATT
Organism: Cudoniella acicularis; assembly: GCA_013054445.1. Classification (NCBI taxonomy): domain Eukaryota; kingdom Fungi; phylum Ascomycota; class Leotiomycetes; order Helotiales; family Helotiaceae; genus Cudoniella; species Cudoniella acicularis. Next base: position 19,227 of record JAAMPI010000436.1, read on the forward strand.
CCGCAACAAGATTATGTTGAAGGCAATGCTCAGAGATATACCTAACCCCCCTGCCGAACTAATCGTTTCGAAAGCCAATGACGTAAAAGTGGGGTCTTGTCTACGAGACTCTGTATTACAGACGCCTACGACGCCAGTGTCAGCGGAGGCGTTTATGTCACTACAAAATCTGACCATGACACAGGATGCTCATACACTTGATGACACGAGTAAACAGAGCTTACAGAGGCACTTACAGAAGTTTAGCAAAGCGGGCCAATCATTCCGTGCCCAATGTGTCCTCAAAGATGACCAAATTCAGTTCTTGACCACGATTAATAATGAAGCCAAAGTTCGCCGATCGACCAAGGCCTTGTCCTAGGGAAGGCAAAGGTCATGAGCTATGAGGATCTTCAGGAAGCACGAGCAAAGCGTACCAGAAAAGAGGCTGCTAAGGGAGTGAAAAGCAAGGGAAGACGCGGGCAGAAGCGCAAAAGTGCTACGCCAGAGGTAGAGGAAGCCACCGCAGACACGGCGAGACGGGGTCGGAAGCGCAAGAGCGCTGTGCTAGAAGCGGAGGCGCCGGAGCCAAAGGCCAAGGTGGCGCGGATCAGCAAAGCGCCAGCACCAGCGAGAGCCTCAATTGCGCAGACGAGCGAAGCCCAGGCTGCGGAAGATGAGATTGTGCCAGGACCATGGAGAGCTCCAGTGGCGCAGATGTATTAGCGAAGGATGCAGAAGAGTGAGATTGCCGTCCAAGGGAGAGATTTAATACCTAATGTTAGTCCACAGCTTGGGTCGGTTTGAGGCAGGCTCGCGCTGGCCTTGCGACCCGTGTCCAATAGTAGAACTTTTTTGGCGTAATGGTTGCACAGACAGACAAATAGAGATAGAGGCCCCTTGGATACCAGGAATTCAAATTGTTTGCGTGTTATCGTTGTGCCCGCTGCTGTGCTTGTCATCGTCATGCCCCTCCTTTATTGTGCGCTCGTCATTATGCCCTTATCATAGTGTTCAGGTGGCGGTTCCCTCCATCGTCATGCGCGCTGTCATTGCGTTGCCAGCAGAAGGAGCGGACTCCTCTCGGATACCAAGGCTGAAAATCGTAGAAGCTTATTGCTCTGGGCAGAACGCAGAACGCAGAACGGTTCTGGAAGGAAAGAAAGGTTCGGGAGAGAAAATGGCCGATTTTGGCGGTTGCGCACAAGGCAAAATCGGCCACATTTTGCTCTGCTTGAGAGAGTGTGGTGCATCTCGCAAACTAACTACTAATTAGCTATGGTCTGCATGCTCCAAGCTAAACAGCCGTTGGATCGATATAGTACTATTTTGGCCTTTTGAGAACGAATCTGCGAGTGTAGAAAGAGATGTAATGAGGCCCTCTAGCTTATTGTGTCGCACATTGCGCTTGCCAATGATGTAAGGGGGAACCGCGTAACCCATAGAACTAACGGCCTGGATAACTGTAACCTATTCCTTATTTCCAGGCTGGATCTTCTTTGCTTGTGCCCGGCCGTCAGAGCTTGTCACTACCATTCCTGTGGGGATAACTCCTATCATAAAGCCGATCTCGTCGAAATTATAAATATCCGTATCATAAATCGAGTACTGAGTAATTATATTCTTCAAAAGCTCAAACCAGCCCCGAATCAGGTGTGGATCATTACATTTAGCCCTCTGGTAGTCGTGCTTCCTCTGAAAACGCGTCCGGAGCTCTGGTTGTCGTCGTATAAAATTTCCAGCCCATCGTTGTCCGACGTGTCCTCCATTACGCGTCGCAAGGAGACGATTTGCTATATCTTTTATAACACAAAGTCTAGGAGGAAATCCTTTAAAAGCTAGGTCGAGAATATGATCAGAAATCTCAGACTCTTCTAGATCTGTTAATTTCCGAGAGTTAGCTTGGATAGCGCGTCTGGGGGGCATGCCGCGTAACCGGCGGCCTAGTTTACGGTGATCCACCGAATAGATCCTTACTATAGCACGAACTGATTGATCTGGGTTTTTTTATAAGGCCTGGATAGCAAGGTTCAAATTATTCTCATTGTATTGTTAAGGCATAATATGGTTGATTAAAAAATTATTTTTTAAGAGAGAGGGTAGGAAATTTAGAGGTTTTGGCACATTCGCTTATCCTATACGTTATTATAAATTAATTTTATAATATAATATCGTAGAAAGTATTCTAATTGATTTACATCCTATCAGAGCATACTTCTATATGAGCTGTAGGAGATAGTGACCTGCACAAGCTGGACGTGTATAGTGCACGTGTTTGAGGCAAAACTGCTGGTTTAGCATCCCCTTTTCTTCTACTATTTTTTTTAAAAATGGTCCCTGCAGGGGCCTGCGCACTGACTACCTCCTATGTTATAGAACATGCCTCAGCTCAGGGTGTGGACTATGCAAGTACATACTACATTCATAATAAGTTAATGTGAAATACAATCAAGAATAATGTTTTTAGGTCAAACTATTGCTCAGTCAGTAGAAGGACAATAAGATGGTGCATGAAATTGAGTCAGTTCGCAACGAATCAGAATTATCATTATGTATAACCCTCGCATATATCAGCATTCTGTGGGGTTTCTGAGCCCAGAGTCGTGTGTACTGCACATGATGTCGTAGAGCACTAGAAACGATATCTGAGTTCGTATGGATCCCATATTGAAATAGACAAGATTGTAAGGGACTTGAAAGCTTCCATGGAAAGCCTCCGAGAGAGCAGAACAGCCCAGGGCCGCTACCCTCAACCAAAAACGCTAGACGACATCCCTGGCTTTTTTTCTGCCCGTTCAGCACAAGTAAGAGGAGGCTGCAAAGGCATTCTGTAATATCGGGAGTTTCTTCGATTCGTTTTATATCAAAGCCTCCGTTCCACCGCCGGCAATACAATATATGCCGCACGTCTTGTCAAGCCCATCGTCGCAATTATCGGAGTCAGATAAATCATTAATTGATGAGATCGGCGAGAGAAAGGCGATGAGTATCTGAAATTTCTATATGACCTGGGTGAGTAGTATAAATGAGTTAAGGTTTCTGCTAATAATCCCGAGGATAGAAATTCACGCCATGATTTCATCATTTTCATCATTGTTTACACTTTCTCTTCTCATCCATCCCTGATACCTAGGAAGTTCTCTCGACGAAATACACTAAATTCATCTGCCTTAGCTAGATCTACCTCTTAGACTAGCCTAATCTTATAGGATTCCACCCAAGTCGAAGATAAGGAGAAAGTAGCTAGCACTCTAGTTCCAAACGTGCCACAAATCTATCTAAACATCTCCCCAAAAGAATCAATCTTCTCCTCCGCAACCTTCCTCACCGCATCCTCAATAACCACCTCCCCACCCGAAACCTCAAAAACACACCCCGCGGTCGCGGGATTCTCCACACAAGCTACAAACACATCGGCAACATCCTCTCGACTAACTTTCGGCTCAAAGTTCGCCAAACCCGCTCTGACCTTTCCAGTCCTCCCTCCCTCCCCATACCACGTAGGGCGAATGATAGTAAACTGTAAGCCCCGCCGCTGATTTCCCTCCACGAGGTCCTTATCAGCCTCAAACTTAGCCTTCATATAAACGGGCAATATCCCCCACAGCTGCTCGCTCCCTTTGCGATCCGCCTCGCTATACCACCCCGGGACCGCCTTGTCGCGATTCCGCGTATCTATTGTCGACACGAGGAGCAGCCGCTTTGTGCCCCCAGCTTCCACCATCGCGTCGAACACCCGAATTGCCCCGTCCCGATCAACCACTAGGCTGAGGCTCGGCTCCGCGAAGGCGCGCTTGCCCGCTCCCGCGGCGAAAATGACCGCGTCGGGCGCGTGCGTCCGGATCGTCGACGCCAGCTCCGCCACGCTGGCCGTTTCGAGCGATTGCATGATGGGAGTCGCGCCCAGCTCGCGTAGAGAGGGGATGTGTTCTTCGCGGCGGATGACGGAGAAGACTTGGTATCCCTTTTTGACGAGACTTGCGGCGATGGATTTGGCGACTTTGCCAGAACCGCCGAAGATGAGAACTGAAGCCATTTTTGTTTTTTTCTTTTTCTTTTTGGTTTGGGAGTTGAGGGGGTGGAAAGGCGTGAGATGGTAGGGGTTTTCCAATGGAGATGAGAGTTATTATAAAAAGAGATATTTTGCTAGTGATAGTAGAATTTAACCTACTGATTCAATTGATTTATATATTTCGATTTTGATGAATCTCGAGCTTGGCGTACAGTAGATGTCTGAGTCACGTCAGCAAAGCTGCGTTACGGACGTAAATATGGGGTCACTAACCCGGGATTCCAGGATGTCGTCCTCAACACTGAGGGAAAAAGTCTGAGCGGACCCAAGATATTTCTATGTAGTCCCCGGACTTCCCGGAAAAACACTGTTTGGCGCCTGATGGCATTACTAGGTGTCTTGATATGCCTAGTCAGTTCCAACCTATCCCCTCGTCCGGTGAGACATGCCTACGCTAGCAGGGGGGGGTTCGCTTGGACAGCACAGCATAAATTTATGTACCTTTGCATACAAATTTATTAGTAATCTACATCATTCTGATGAAATCGCGTCTGCCAGCCCCTTACTAATTACGCGCTTCACTAATGGAGCTTCCTTCCACTCAACCTACACAACTAAAGAAGCAAAAAGCCCGATCTCTTGAGGATATACTGCTTAGCCTTGGACCAATCACAGGCGTTTTGTACGAGCCCTTCTAACCCGAGCCTAAGCAAGTAGCAAGAGCACTTCTTGTTACAGCTCTGCAAAGGCACTAGGGCCCTAACGTCACGTAGGGACGTATTTGCAAGAAGTGCTATATTCACGAAGAAACTAAGCTAAGGAGAGAAGAAGAGAGGTGGCCCCGAAGGGGCCTTATATACAGGAGGTGAGTGCTAGCAAGCGAGGGCACGTGATAAGGGGGACGCGTCGCAGGCAAGGCAGACGCGTCAGGTCAGGGGGACGCGTCAAACCAGGTCTGTGACACTTGGTGGCCTCTCTTTTACTGGCTCATTGATGTTGCTTGTATAAATGTATATCGGTTATACCAATTACATATAGATAAGCCTTATACGCACTTGCAGTTCCGTATATTGCTTTATTCTAAGCTTTTAGACTACTCTAAGAGAGCAAAGGTATAGCAATTACAAGTGGGCTTAGGAGGGAAGAGGGTATTTAACCCTGATTTTTAACACTTGTACTATTAGGAGAAGAGAACTAAGCAAGAGACTTGTGCTTGGTGTAAGTACGAATGGAGGCGTAATAAGGTCCTAAAGAAGCAGCAGGATAATAAAGCTAAAAGGGCAAAACGCTTAGTTGGGGGGTGTGTGTTTTGTGATGTGCCACTTTGTATAGAGGGGGACTGCTAGACGCGATTTCATTCGACTAATGTAGATTACTAATAAATTTATATGTAAAGGTACATAATTTTATGCTGTGCTGTCTGTACAAGCCCCCATGCGACGCTAGCAATGTCTCACCGGACGAGGGGATACTAGCTACCGAGTACGTATTTTCCTCTCTTTTCTCCCAGCTTAACTAACCCATCAATAGGACCGCGCTACCGCGACACCCGCCCGTTAGCGCCCTACCTTACAAGAACTCGATCCGAATACTCTCCTAGCTTCCCGGCGTCGAAACCGGCCTCTTATAGACGTGTCTACGGACGAGCCAGCTCCATAACGCCAGTAGCGGACCCGTCAATCATCCGTCACACCCGTATTCGACCTCTTTGAAGACCCTCGACCTAGCCCTCGACCTGACCCTCCTCTTATACGGCCTTTAGGCTTCCTCTCCCACTTCCGCGTGGCCCCGCCACATGCCCTTGGTCCTCTTACAGGTCGGTATTTCGCGTGCGGGGCCCTCCACTTCTATCCTACGGATAACCTCTTCGAGTCTTACTGTAAGAAGGGCGATGTATCGTTTCCGCCGATCTACAAATCTCCTTCGTACCTTAAATACCTCTTTACAGGTGACGATCCACTTTGCTGGGGCTTCCAGACGAATATCCAGGCATATAATTATACTTTTACCTTCATATCAATTAGTTATAAGAAGGATATACAAATCGACTTCTCACGTGGTGTTTAGTGCTTTCAGATCTATAGCGAGCTCTTCCACTTCTAAGGCCCGATACATCTGCCTTGACCACCTCCTCTGTGATCTCAACATCGTCGTGGCGCCGGTCAAGGAGCAGTACCATTATGTCTATGCCACTGTTCTTATTCCTAGCCGCTGCCTCAACCACTTCCCCTATGATCCTGATCTCGTTGCGGCGCCGGTCGAGGAGCAGTGCCATCACCTCCTTGCCGCTATTCCAGTTCGTAGCCACCGCTATTAGCACCTTCTCTGTGATCTTAACGTCGTCGTGTTGCTGGTCGAGGAGTAGCGACATCACCTCCTTGCCATAGTTCTCGTTCCCAGCCGCTGCCATGACCACCTCCTCAGTGATCTTAACCTCGTCGTGGTGCTGGTTGAGGAGTAGTGACATCACTTCCTTGCCACTGCCCTTATTCCTAGCCGCTGCCTTGACTACCTCCTCTGTGATGTTGACCTTGTTGCCGCACTGTGTAAGAAGTATCTTTATACTTAATGCATTAAATGAGCGTGTAGGCGCTTGAACTAATTAAGAGGTTATGACAATCCTAGTTATATACTGGATGAGAAGTAGTGCTATCGCCTTCTTACCGCTCCTCCTATTCCCAGCCGCTGCCTTGGCCACCTCTTCTGTAATCTTGACCTCGTCGTGGCGTCGATCGAGGAGTAGTGCCATTGACTGAACCAGCAACGGCGGGGATTCCTGCTCTCTTACGGATTACTGTTGATTCTCTAGTGACCATAGACTCGCCGACTTCTGTTTCGCCTTCTAGAATGACTCCATCAGTCGCAATGGACATTTCTGGCAGTACTTTGAACGTATCGTTGTATTAGAGAAGACGTGCATCGATCTCGAGGTCTTCTCGGCCCTTTTAGATGATAATTGCCGTAGGATTCTAGAGTGACTCAATATATATTGATGTAACGGCTTTGTGATGTGCATATTCAGCTACCGTTCGCCCTACCATGATCAAGGTGACTAGCAGCGTGCTGGTCTCGAAGACCTCCCTAGTCGATAACGATTTTCCTGTGATCAGGAATCCGTAAGCAATGATCGAATAAACATAGGCCACTGTTATACTCAAAACAATGAGCATGTCCGTCTCCACCATTCGAGAGAAGAATAGAGCTTTGAATACCTTTGCGTAGAATGGCCTACGACGATGAATTGAACGCAAGGGCGCACGAGATTCCTCTATAAAGCACCTCGTGTTATAGCAGATCCCTATAAGAAACGACAAGCACGGGAATCGTCAGGACAGCGGAGACTGTTGTATAACATAGAGCTTTGCAAACACTGGCTCTACCAGAGCCAACTGACTGCGTTAGTGATGGTGGCACTAGAGAGGCATGCTGAAAGAAAGGATGCGAGAGGAGATCTCTTGCCCCGATTGTTTTCGGTTAGTACGAAACGCGGATTTGGTTGTCGTCAATTGCAGAGATGTCGACGCCATATAGGCATTTGTCACCAATCGCTTGAGTTTTAGGGCTTAGAATCAAGTCCAACTCTTCCCCGATGTGGGATATCAGATTGCAAGTAAACCCTGTTTTCCTGGCTATGGCATTAGTAATGCTTTCCTTGTTGAAAAACCGGGTTTCTCGCAAGGTAAAGACGGCTTGAGCAAGAATAAGACTGGTCTTGACGTTCGAAATCTCAGGAATCGAGACGAGGGTTCTCTCTAACTTCTTTTCACGCCCCGAGCAAGTCATCCTAGACACACTCAAAGTAATTTCTTCCGTTCTTGCCTAAGAGGATTCTTCATCAGTAAGGCCGTCAATATCGATGACCACCGCTAAGGCTTCATCTTTGAGCTCGATACTGTCTGACGAGTTCGATCTATCTATATCCGTTTGCAGATCAGAATGATTAGCGTAATGGTCGATGAAGCAAAATCTTGCAAGCCGAAAGTCTAAGAGGCTGCCGACCGTGTGGCTGGATACTTCGTCCCCGGAATTCTTGCCATCATTTTGATAGTTTTCATCGTTTTAGATGTCGTTGGAACTTCTATTCGTCATCAGAGTACCACCACGGCTGTCGTAAATGCTGTTAATTTTGCCATTTCCACTCTTATTGTCTCCTGCCCTTGTGCCATTAGGCCGGCGGTCCCAATAGTCGTTGTTATCGCCGGTGGTGTTGGAGCGAGACATGGATTGATCTTCAAGAGTCCGGAGTCAATTGAGACTGCACGGAAGATTTCTCATGTGATCTTCGGCAAAACTGGAACAATTACTGATGGCAAACTTTCAGTTGTGGAAGAAGAATACATGGACGACTCTGTAGCCTCAGTAATTCTGGGCATTGTTACCAACAGCAAGCATCCAGTGTCAATTGCTATAGCGGATCACCTAAAGGCGAAGAATATCAAAGCAATCTGTCTCGAGAACGTTAAATCTATCCCCGAAAATAGATTAGAGGCAATCTGGAATCAAGCAACAGTTCGAGCTGGAAATCCACACTGGCTCAATGTCCAAGATCTCTCTTCAATCAGCAACATCATCTCCAAAGCTCTGACAACCTTCTGTCACACTCAACGGCAAACTTATCGCAGTCTTCGGTCTCCGTGATGCCCTCCGCCTAGATGCCATTTCAACCATCAACGCCCTCCGCGAACGATCTATCGAGATCTCCCTACCCTCTAGAGACAACGACACCGCCGTCCAATCTCTCGCCACCTACCTTAGAATCTCGTCCCAAGGCACTCGTTCCCGCTGCACAACCTCCTAAAAGCGCTCATACGTTCAATCCGCGCTCCTCGCACTAAACGGCACCGTCCTCTTCGTCGGCGAGGGAACTAACGACACGGTTGCTCTTGCCCAAGCTTCCATCGGCATGCATGTCAATGAAGGCACCGACGTCGCTTAATCTGCTGCCGATGCGATTTTTATGCGTCCTTCTCTGAAAGGCATTTTGACGCTAATTGATATTTCCGAGGCGTTTTGGAAAAGAGTCGTTTTTAATTTTGTGTGGAGTGCGGTGTATAATGTTTTTGCGATTTTGCTTATGGCCGGGGCTTTCCTGGGGAAGGCTCGGATACCACCTCAATATGCGGGGTTGGGGGAGTTGGTTAGTGTTGTGCCGGTTGTTTTGGTAGCTGCAGGATTGAAGTGGAAGAGGTTCTAGGTGCATTGGCGGGGAAAGTATGAGGAGTGGGATTTCATTTCGGAATGCTTTGAGATGTGGTGGGCGCTAAGTGCGGGTTTTTTTTCTTTTGCAATACTAGACCAGGCGTTTTGTTTTCTTTTTTTTTGAGGGGTTAACAATTCAACAGACTGTTCATTAGCATTTCGTCCCTCACACCATCGGGTGCAGCTTCAAAATGTGAACCCAGTGACGAAGTATGCTAGTCCTGAATCGAAACATCTTTACCACTACATTCTAGAACTTTTTTCCAAGCTCTTCCCAAAATACCAGATCTACACAAAGCACCAAACCATCCCATCTTAAAACAAGTAAAATGCCTCAAGTGAGTGTATCTCAAACATAAAGAAATCTAAACTGTAGCTGCAGCTGCAGCACCAGTGGCGGGTTCAGAGACCTTCTCCTTCCCCTTCATCCCATACTCACTCTCCAACTCGGTGCGCAGCTTCAACTCCTTCTCCACAAACACAAGCACGAACCCCAACCCCGCCATCGCGATCGCCACCTGCCACACAACTTTCAGAGCCTCCGTATACACCTCTATAATTTCCACTCTCGTGCCCTCCGCAAAACTCCAAATGAAAGCTCGACTAGCATGTTCATACGCATTCCCATTCGCCAACAATGCCCTTGCGGCAGGATCTGTAATTTTGTACAAGAGTTTGTTAAACTGATTATTGAAAACCGCCACAGGGATGGTGACGCCCCAAATTGCGCCAAAGGAACGAACGAATGCGAAGAGGGCTGTGGATGCCGCGGAGTCGGAATCGGAAAGGGAGGCTTGGATTGCTGGGAGTAAGGAGGAGATTATTATTCCGGAGCCAGCGGCTACGATGCCTTGGTAGATGACCCATTCTGCCGTGCTTGAGGTAGAGGTAAGGAGAGTAGCGAGACCGAATCCTATCATCATGATTGCGAAACCGAGGTGGTGCATTGGTCTGTAGCGGCCGAATTTGGTGACGACGAGACCGGAGGCCATGGCGAAGGGGAGAAGGATCATGAATGTCGGGAGGATCTGCACGCCTGAGCGTGCGGGCGTGCTGCCGAGTACGGATTGGAAGTACAGAGGAAAGAAGTAGAGTACCCAAACTGAGGAGATGATGTGTAAGAGGGTCAGAATGTAGCCGACTAGAGAGGTGCGGTTACCAAAGAGTCGGGCGGGAACTGTGGGCTCGACACAGAAGCGGGAGGACTCGTATAGTTGGAAGAGGATGAGGCCAGTGAAACCAAGGGTTAGTGGAAGTATGATACGCCATGAAGACCATGGGGCCATAGTATCGGCGTCGGTCAAGGCGATGAGGATGGAGATTAGGGAAGGCGCGAGAATTATATTTCCGATCCAGTCGATATGTTTCATTTTCTCGAGGAAGGTCGTTTCTTTGATGTAGTGAACCTGGAGGAATGGAACCAGGAAGAGCAAAGATAGTCCTCCCAGAGGCAAATTAAGCCAAAACACCCACTGAGAAATAATCAGTATTTTCTTCTTCCTAATCCATTTCTTGAAGATATGAGTAAAATACTACTTACCCTCCAGTTACTGGATTGCACAATGAGACCACCAAGGAATGGTCCTATAGCAGTACCAACCGTGAAAGTTCCCAGGATGATCGCCATAAATTTACTTCTCTCCCGAAGTGGCACGACATCACAGATAACGAGTTCGACAAGCCTAGGCAACGTAGAAGTCAGTGATTGCTTGAAGAGAATTGTTTCGTGAAGTGCGAGGATAAAATCATGAGACGTGCTAGGATAGGAAAAGGAGTTTTCCTCAGACACTTACATGTTGACTCCTCCCCCGCCAATTCCTTGAACTACTCGACCTGCAATCAACATGTTCCCAGATGTGGCCCAACCGCATATGGCACTTCCTACGATTATAATGACTACGCTCAAGATCATGGGCCATCGCCTGCCCCAGATGTTTGCAATTTGTCCGCATAGAGGCTGAACGACCATGCTTCACACGGCTGGTCAGCAATTGCCATTGAGAGAGAGGAGCTGGCTTGCCATGTGAGAAAATATGCATTTGCAATCCAAGAATAATTGCTTCCGACATTCAGGTTATGCACGATGGTGGGTAAGGCGGTTGAGATGATTGTTGCTTCGGTGGAGGAGAGGATGCATGTGACGCTGAGCGCAACGAAGAGCATCCAAAACTTGAAGCTGTACGGGAATCAGTATACTTTTTGCAGAAAAGAGAAGAATAAAAGAATTTCCAGGGGTTGTTGGACAGGTTCATGGCGAAGAAGAAACGACAAGAGTTTGGGGTTGAGGTGTTAACGCTGAGGTTACTTGAACGAGACATCGTAATTCAAGAAATACTGACCCACGATGCTGAGCCTCCGGCTCATTGCTTTTTGAGGTCTCACCGCCTCCAGTGGATGGTTTCTCATCCACTGCATTCTCTTCCTTCTTAAAACTTTCTTTTGTGTCAAGAGAAGACATTTGGGTGCAAATTTCTGGTTCTAAACGAGAATATAACGGTAGCTTCGAGGCTAGAGAACATGAGAGGGAAGTAAGGAAGAATTATTTGCCTACGATACATTATGACTTTTGTAAAAACATATTGAACGCCGTATGGCGCGGCGCGGACCAAGTACAAGTAGCGTTCAAAGTGAAAGCCGGTGGTTCTCGGTTTTCGACCCGGCTCGTACTGAGCCCCTATCAGCGTGGCCAAAACACACACCGACAAGGGCAGGAGGCTGGACCACGTTTGGGTGTAAAACAGATGGAAGTCTTGGAAGAGTATGCTTGACATGAAGGTTTACTGGTCCCCAGAATCAATAGCTGCACCCATGCACAACCAGGGTACATGATCTACTCCTGCTACCGAGTAACCTTCCTGGCGTTCTCTGACAGGGGTGCTACGACTTGTGGACCTTTGCAAAGCGTCTTCTGGGGATCGACTTAAATTGAATGCACCCATTGACATGAAAGACAGCTTGCCAAATCCGCAATAGCAGATATGTTAGGATTGACTTCAACATGAACCAAATCACTTGATCGAGAAGCTTGCTTATGCTCCGGTTGTGTAACATCGACCCCTCGGCGTTCGCAACGAGGCAGAGATGAAGGTTCGTGGGCGCGAACGCCGGTCGCTTTAGACAAACCCCCTCAAAATCTAGAAGTCCGACCGAGCGTCGTGTAAAATGCGAACCTCCTAGAAAGTAAGGCACGAGTTTCTTTATTTTTGATAAAACTCAGCCATATTGGCTAATCGCAATCCTCAAGCGAACGCCGAGCCCCAAGGCCAACGCGTCGTGACTACTTAGCCACTCGAGCATGCGATGATGAGCAGATACATCCTCATATGGGGCCGTTCTCTCTTTACAATCTGGATAGCCAGCACTGGAGACGTTTCTTCTTCCAAATCAGACGAATGACTTTCACTGAACCCCCTTGCCTACAGTTGAGCAATTCACGAGCATTTTGAATTCGTTCGAATCAGGCATACCTAACAAGTACCTCTTCTCCGTCAGCATTCGAGAACCCCTGTCGGCGCCGAGTCGCTCTGTCCAGTTGCCCTCACTGAACTGGATGCTAACAACGTCGGCTTTCACATGCCATGGCCGAAGACATCCGCCGCCGTCGCGCTGTGTGTGATCGGTGTCACTCTCAGAAGGTTCGGTGTCCAAAGACTCCGAGCCAAGACATCTGTGATCGGTGTATGAAAGCCGGAAGTCCTTGCGTTTTTAGTCCTTTTAGGCAGAAGAAGGCCTCTGAAGCAGGCGAAACAAGTCAGGGGACTCCTGTTACGCCAGGCTCTTCTGCTGATGGCCAGACCACGGAAAGCAACACCACGTTGACGCATCGCAAGAGGCAACGCCACCTAAGTCCACGAGTTGGTGAAGAAGAGTCTGTTGGTCAGTAGTATTGATAAAGTTAAAGTTTGAGGCGTGTTACTGAATACCTGCAGATTTCAATCCCGATGTTATGTTTAGCGCTTCGTCTACTCAAACAGGTTCGGTCCATGCTGATGTACTTTGTGCGTCGGGCTGGCTGTCGACAACATTCCCCCTCTCCCAAGATCTTTCAGATTCCACACTCAATGACCTGGATTTGGACAATCAAGTCTCATTTCTCCAAATGGATTTCGGCAGCATGGCGCCAGGAACTCATCCTGATCCACTTCTAAAACTTGCCAATCAGCCTCGATTTCAAGGAGAAAACAACTTAAACAGACCTTCCCAAACATCGAATATACTGTTTGATCATGCATCCAACCTTCCACCACCGAGCACTCGAGGGGCAACTGGGACTACAACAAGATATGGCCACACGTTTAAGCTGCTCGAACCTGAATCGGAGATTGATTGTATTCGTAAATTGTCTCAGCTCAGTATCGATTTATTCGAACACAGCAACAGCCTCCCCCCGCTTTATATTTATGATCCTCCTCCAGACGATATTGAGGAGGACTCTGTCTACGTCGGTGCCAAGGATTATTCCAATTATGTCGTGGAGGATACATTTCGTCTCACCCAGAGTCTAATCGATATATATCCAACTTTTCTGAACGTCTTCCTGCCCCATCCAACCACAAAATATTCGTCTAAAAATACATCTTGGTCACAAGAAGGGATGTCAAATGCGCGATTTCAAGCCTCCCAACACACAGCGCCAGCGACTGCATCTTCATCGCAGGCCTCATTCAGGCCTCCTCTTGACCACTCTTCTATTCTTCTCATCCTTGCCTGCCATATACGTCTCATAGATATATATGAAGCACTGTTTCAACACATGAAGCTCTGTTTGAAGCAACAAGGACTTGCTCGAACACCTCAGCAAGCCTTGTTGAATGTTCCTCAACTGATGATCGGATCTTATGCCCCGCCACCGTCTGCTGCTGTACATATGCAGATGCTTCTTCTAGTGCAATTTGCATCGCAGTTGTTCAATTATTCCACGGACTTAGCATCTGCCCTCGGAGAATCAGAGGGAGTGATGCCTCAGAGCGACTCGTCGAATTGCTCTGCTGGTGATGACGCATTTGCGGCGACGCGGGCCGCTGTTGAAAATGTGAAGAGTAGGGCTAGCAGCATGTCACAAGAAATGGGTGCGATGAGCGTCTTAATATTCAACAGTGGACTACTAGCTTGAAGTTCCTTAGAGTGGAACTGGATGCCCACATTTGCTTGCTTGTAACTCTGAGCAAGGCTTCCATCACACCTGCAGACTTCCTACGAGCTCACAACGCACTCCCGTCGACTCGATGGCCCAGATACACGCCTTTGAATGTTCAGCAGGTTTTGGTATATTCACCTATCGCGGCAGTCAAGTATCAAGTTGGCAGCCCGGAATGTCTAGCAACGTCTGGTACTTTCAACCACTGTCCGAATTCTTGATAGACAGTAACGATCGGCACTTTCTAAGGCATTCACGTTTTATTTAGATAAAATTATCTACAAGAACCTGAAAAATAGAGGGGAAACGCAAAGGGACAGAAAATCGAGTTATGCGACAACGGCCCCAGGGACGATATACTGCTTCTCCTTTTTGAATTGGGAGACTGTGCTGTTGGTCAAGTTCAGGGTATCCATCACGATTTGCGGTGGCGTGAGGCCGACCTATTGGCCAACGGAGATATCTGCTCTCATTAGACCTCAAGAAGTGAAGTGGAACGAGTCGCAACATACCAGAGAAATAATCAGCTTGCAGCACCTTAATCAACACCACATCATCCGTCCCCACATTTTCAACATAATGTGTCATCGCTTTGGGAATATATCCACAATCTCCAGAATACTGTTCAACCACATCAGCATTACACTTTAATTCGAATGAACAAATGAGAGGTTACTCACATAATCAAACGTCACCCTAGTCTTCTCGGCTCTGGGTATATAAAGTGATAACTGATCAGATTCTTCTTCTGGGTGAGTGAGGGCAATGACATTCTCCTGGTAGAGGTAGAGTTGAAATTCCAAGAAGAGATCGAAGTTGAACGCCGTGTCGTTTATTCCCACAAGAAAATTCCACAAAGAGGGATGCTGGATATAATCTTTTGCAGTTTGATGGATGAATTGCACAAGAGAGTAAGCGGGATTCATTTCATCCTCGACCATCTCCAGGAGTCCTCCGCATACGCTCTTCAGACGCGTAGCCATTTTTGCGGCTTCTTTTCCCCATGTTTCACCAAAATATTTGTCATGATTTTCCGCAAGAGTCGCAACTTCAACAGTGGTATAACATAACATACGGATTTGTTTGAAGTGTTGGGGAGAATCCAATACAATTTTAAATATGTGGAATGCCTCTTGGCGGTACAAGTCAGGTATACTTCGAATTATTTGCTTGTAGAACTCTTCCAAATCTTTTGGTAGAAGCCGGACTCGTTGCCGCAATTGATGTGCAAAGTCTTTGTTTTCAAGCCCGTCAAGGAGAGATTCAACCGCAAGTCGTACCCACAGAAAGATCCCTGAAGATTCTTGAACGATCTTGTCGGCTATTTTCCACAGCTCTTGACTTTCTGCTTGGGCTGAGGGAAAAGTCGTCGGGGTTGCAGCTTGAAGTCGACCATAGGTATATAAAGCAATGCCTCTCTTCGTATGCTCATGAATTCGAATTCCAGGACACCGCTCAAATATTACCTCGAATGCGTTGTGAGGTCGAGCAGATACACACATCTCGAAGGCGCATGTCAACTTTAGTTGCGAATCGGGGCTATTGGCACAGCACAATTCCATCAAAATCTCCAAGATGTCTCGGTCACCCCCTTCATGCTCATCAAGCCCATCAATAAAGCAACAGGCTGATACAGGTACTTGTTCTTGTTGTACCAATAGTAGAAAGGCCTTAGATGTCTCCGCTAGTGTGAAACCATCTTCAATTTTGATGTGTTCAGCCGTCAGGTCCTACATCTGGCATAAGCGCTCCCATAAATCAGAGAAAATCACGGAAATAAGTAGTCAACAGCAAGAAAGAATCTCGTGTAATAAACCTCCCAACATCCCCATTCGTGTCTTCTGCAATGGGGTGCCTTGATCATGGAAGAAGCAGCTGGCAGTGACAAGAGTTTTCTTACCTTCCCAAAGGCCCATTGGTGTGCGAACTTCCTCGCCGTCGGAAAGCATCTTCATCATAGTTGACTTTCCGGATCCAGCTTTGCCACTGATGCAGTACAATCGATCTTTGTTGCTAGAAAGCCATTCGGACAGACCGCTCTTGGGCTTATCCGGGATAAAACTCTTCCTCGGTATCCATTGGAATGTTCTAGCAAATGGTGGGCTAATATCGCCTTTTCGATGACTTATTGCACGAAAGAACAGGGCGGAGAGTATCGCTGTCAAGAGTAGCTACGGGATGCTGCTCTGAGGAATATTTCTTACCATCTTCAACCTTTCCCTCTTGCGCTTTTCGACCTAATCACTTCTCAGTAAATGATGTCTTGCATTCTAGAAGCCCTTCGCTAATGGCAGGCACACGAGACTCGGTTCTCTGCGGTATTGACTCAGAAATTAGTGTGATTAACTTCGTACCTTTAGGTAACTCAAGTTCTTACCTTGCCTATGTGTTTCCATCAAGTTTAATGTGCATAATTCTCCATTAGGAATCGCCTTCCAACGCACCTTTTTCGCGGGTAGTCGCTGCCGCCTTGACAACTTTCGGACCAGACGATTGATGTGACCGCTAGTCCTTTTGTATCCAACGTTGCTCGAGTCTGAGAACTTGCACATCGAGTTGTGATCCCCGTTGATACTTCCATTCTGAACATAAAATCCATCATAACACGCCGAAGTCTAGGGAACAATCTAGACGAGAATAAATCAGAAGTAGACTGAGAAATGTGAATCTTCGATAGCATACAAGACATGACACTCTTCTCCAGGTGTAGGGGATTGCCATTGGCTGTTCCTCGTGTAGAAATACTATTTGCATCTTTTCTGAGATAGATATAAACGCCAAACGCTGCCGCTCCAATATGTTCGAGTGTTCAGTGAGAGTAGAGAGCAATTGATTATCTGGTGACCGCAGTGTTGCTCACGCCGCCCAAGACACTATTTTCGCAAAGTTTTCCTCAGAGCTACCTCGGTGAGGTGTTCCTATGAACACTACGCCTGCCGTATGAGAATATATTGAGCCGAGTTAGACGTTTTGCCGAGTGGAAAGCAAAATCTGAGACTTACATAGAGCCTATGAAATAGAATTGTCAGCTTGCATTGACGCGAGCGTGGGGAACGAAGACTCTCCCTCCTTGATCACAAGCCCTCCAAGGCTATGCCCCACAAAAATGATCGGGCGGGTCGACTGAAGATCACGACTTAGCTGTGAGCGACTCGAAAAACAACAGCTTCATACCTGACTCTCCGTCTCCCTGATATTGGCGAGGTCCCCGAGTAGATTCTCTGCGTGAGCAAAGATATTATTCTGGCTTGAGAAGGTGCTGATGCTGGCGATGGAGGAGTCGTAACTCCAGCTAAATATTCGCGCCTCTTTCACAGTATGCGGCAAGATGTCTCTTGGCTAGTAGACCCCATCAACTGTCCAGGTATCGATGGTATCTCCTCGAAGCCCGTGCATGAACAAAACGTCATCACTTATGGGTTCTGTGCCCTCCGCAAGAATATTCATCGCATCGAAGCAGTTTTTCTACGGCTAGCAACATGGAATGCAAGAGGAAGAAACGAAACAGCGATGAAAATGTTATGTATGTAGCCTTGTTGCGTACAAAGGTAGGGTGTTGGGCAGCTAAGAATAGCGCCACGTCTACCTCTCAGATTTGCCCAGCTGGTCCGCTCTAATTATTAGCTGCCCTGCAATTTCAGGCCTTGGATCGCCTAGTGGCCCTATAAAAACGCCGTAGATTTACCCTGCCATGGCTCTATTCAGCAGCAAGACTTCTGACTCCTATATTATGCATTTGACTTTTGTTCCCTTCTTTCGTTTCTCCTAGAGCGTAAATAGAAATTAACCGAGCTATTAAGGGAGGAAATCCTATCAGCGACTACCTCGGGGTATAGTTAACCTTGTAAAGTATTAAAGAGTAAAGTTATTAAAATTTAAATATAGTTTAATTATAGAGTATAATATTCCAATTATATAATTATCTAATTCAACTAGCCTAGTTCTAAATCTATAGAGCCTAAGATCTCTATTTTAGTTAAAACTTATTTAGACTTTTATAATAATTAAAAAAACTCTTTATTAAATATATATTTTTCTGGTCGAAAAGAATTAGTTCAAATTATTTTATTTATTCTTAAAACTTTTAAAAAATAGGTTTAATAATCTATTTCTTTAATTCTGATATCTCTTCAGAAATAATAAAATTAAAGTTTTTAGATATAGATATAAATTGTTTCGCTAAAATAGGTATTATATAAAGACAAGGGTTTTAGTGAGAACAAAATATCATGTTTCTAATCCTATAATAATCTATACACACTCAAGTCTCTTCCTTTCTCCCTACCTCCAATAAAAGCACAAATAATACATCATCCTCCCCCCCTTACCCTTTTCTACACAAGCCC